>VDFB02366368.1:0-22961 GCA_007258455.2 Sequoia sempervirens | reverse complement strand
CCTCAACCCTTAAACCCTAAGGAGGGAAGGCAAGGTAGAGAGGGTGGGAGAGGGGTGGGTAATGAGACAATGAGGGAGAGGTAGAGAGGTAAAGAGGGAAGAAGGGAGATTAATGGATATAGGGGGAGAGAGAGAGAGGGTGGGAGGAAGAGGTAGTAATCTAGAGAAAGAAGATAGATGGGAAAGAAACAATAATAGAGGGAGAGAGAAGAAGAGAGGTGTAGGGAGGAAAGGACATAGATGGGGGTAAGGACAAAAGGCAACATAGATAGGGAGATAGGGAGAAAGATTGGGAGAGACCTAGAGAGGGGAGAGAGAGAATAGAGGGAGAGTGAAAGGGAATTATTGGTAGATGAGTAACAAGAAACGGAGGGAGAGGTACACATGGAGGGAGTGAGAGACATGGGGAGGAGAAGATAAAGAGGTGATGACCTAGAAATGAGAGGGAGAGGGAAGACAAGAGAAAGAAGAATGAGATGAGAGATAAAGGGGCAGAGAGGTGGGAAATGAGAAAAGGGCAGAGAGACTTGGAGATGGGGAGAGAGAGAGAAGAAAGATGTGAGAGATAGAGGGGGAAGAGAGGTTGGTTATAAAATAAGGAGGGATAGACTTGGATATGGGGAGAGAGAGGTTGGGAGGGAGATGTAGCGATTGAGAGAAAAGAGAGAAATGGGTGAGAAATAGTAGCAAAGGGAGATAGAAGAAGAGAGAGGTAGGAAGGAAAGGATAGAGATGGGGTTAATGAGGGTAGGAAAGGTATAGAGGGTGGGAGAGACCTAGAGAGGGTTGAGAGAGAATAGGGTAAGTATTGGTTAAGAGGGAAGGAGACAAAGAGGGACTAAAAGGTAAAACCTCGACTATCCATCATCGATCATAAACTATAAACTTTAAGCCTTATCAAAGTGGGGTGGTGAGAGACAAATAGAAAGCAACGAAGTTGGTGTTTTTGTTAATACATCACCATTTGGCGAGCACCAAATTTAGTGCTTGCCAAATGTTGCATTGCATTTGGTGAGCACCAGATTTGGCAAGTGCCAAATTTGGCGCTCTCCAAAATTGGTGCTCTCCAAATTTGTTGCATTAGGAAGTACTAACCCAAAGGGTTGGATTTTTCCTTGGGGTATTGGAAGAAATTTCTGATGTTTGGCCCCGACCTCCAGCCTCTTTATGCTGTGAAAGACAATATTCTAGAAAGAAAGACAACTATTTTCTAGGAAGCAAAATTATTATACAATAAGTTTCAAAGGATGGGAATATACCAATTTGATATAGAAGAGTATGCAATGAAGTATAAACCTTTAAATACACCAGTAATCTATCTAGCTTTTCGATTTCTTTGGGATCCCGTGAGTATTCGCTTTTTAAATAGGCACTATGCTTTTGAACGAAGAGAACTTTTTGTTCCTAAAGAACTCGTGAAGAGTATTTATCTTACTTATTCTTCAACAAGAGAGCTAAAATACAATATTAAAAAAATGTTAAAGGCTATTCTAAAGTAAAGTAGTTTAGTTCAAAAAAAATTATATACCCAAAGGCTTATGCATATAAATATGCATGCCTTGAAGAGGACTCGCACCTCTTCATTGTTTGAACGCGAAACTTCTTTCTGTCTACTCTTATTTAATAGCTCAGCACGTATGCTACTCGGGGGTTAAGCACGTCTGCTCTTGAGATAGTGGGGATTTATTGTTGTCAGAGGTAGGACATAGTTTAGGGTTCGATGACCATTTGATACCATGGACATGATTTTCTCAAAGGGTAACAAATTTTCACATATTTTTGGTTGTGCTAACCCTCAGGTTTACACATCTTTCAATGCAAGTTTATAAAAAACTGTGATGACGTTAGGCTCTCTCTTGTAACCTATATAACCATATAATTTTTTTAATATTTTGATTATGTTAAGGTTTTCATCGATAACTTCTCTTGTTATTTCCTTTTTTGTCAAAAACCAACATGTGCTAGTTTTAGGATAGATTTTTACTCATTCATCAAATCTTGAAACAAATTACATTTTTTAAAACTAGACTCCATTCTACACATGATGAAAAAAATTTGATTTTTTGATAAGTTTTCAAAAAAATTAGTGGGGAGCAAGCTCAAATTTCATCTCTTTAGGATGTTTCCACTTCAAAAATTCATAAAATATTATATATTCATTAAAAAAATTAGCCAAAAGAACAGGGATAAACTATATGGTGTTAGCTAATTTCTCACCTTTCGGATTTTTGTAATTCTAAAAAATAAATTAATGAAAAGGGGGGGGGCTTAGATGCTATGCTATTTCTTTTTTATAAAAATAGGACTTGTTGGCCCACCCTTTTTGAAACCCTTAATCTTCATTATTTTCAAAAAAAATAGTAGCTTAGAAAGTAGGCTTGGAGCACTTCAACTCTTGTTCTTGTTGCATCTTCAAATTTTGAGTGTAACTATCTTCATTTTCTCGAACATCGACTTTGTTGATTTCAAAAAAAAAGTGGCATCTTAAGAGCCATTTTTGTGTCATAGATTGGTGCACGCATCCCCCCTATCCTTTTTTTATATCGTTTGAAGACCAAGTCACAATATCTATTCTAATGTTTTATCTTCCACTCAACATTCTAAGTCATCAACTAAGTCATAATGTGTTGAGTTTGTAGCTTATAAAATTGGTTCATATTTACTTCCACGTGCTATATATAATGCGCTATGGAACATACCACACACTATATAATATAATGTATACTTTTATATATATATAACACAATATATATATATATATATATATATAATTTATCTCAGCAATAAGTTTATAAAATACATTATTTGCTATTTGAATTCATATATATCTATCTATTTACCATAACTTTTTGAAAACAAAGGGGTAAAAACTTTATTAGAAATCAGAAAAGAGCATTACAATAATAACCATGGGACCTAGTCCCAGAAAACAAGGCGAAAACCCCACAACATAAAACAAAATCAACTATCCCCATGTATCCTCCTATCCTCTTCCAAGAACCGGTCTAAATCCAGATGCAGCTCACGGTTAACTTGATCCCAATCCTCAACCTTCCAACCACTATCTTGCTCAGAGGCCCATTTGGCCAAGCAGTCAGCAGCACGATTCCACTCCCTTGGGATGTGAACAAAGGATGCCTCCCCCATCCGAGAACTAACTTGAAGAATTCGTTGAACCACCGAAGCCAACTGCCAATTTATATCAGATATCTTTCGCTCATTCAAGAGATTAATCAAAATCTGTGAATCAGCTTCACATATAACCTTTCTCCATCCCAAAGCAAGGGCCCTCTCCATAGCATGAAGAATTGCTAGACCCTCCATGAAGTTAACAGTCTTCACCCCCTCATGTATAGAGAATAGAAAAATCACCGAACCAGTTGAGTCCCTGCCAACCCCACCAATTCCAGCAGGACCAGGATTTCCCCTAGAAGAACCATCAGTATTGATCTTTAAAAATCCATTGGGAGGAGGTAACCACCTTCCAACCCGTTGGACCCTCTTTTTCCCAGGCCTACAGTTCCTAGAACTGACAAAAGATGAATGAATTTCTTGAAGACCAAGTCTGGCCACCAACTCAGCATCACCTCTCTCCAAGGGGAAAACCACATCACATTTAGCTAAAACAGAATCCTGCACCATTCCAAGCATACGCATCCAAACTTGCCGACCCACCAACTTCTGATCACGAAAAATTCTGCGGTTCCGCTCCAACCAAATCTGCCAAAGCAGAAAGGTAGGGCCCACGAACCAAACTTCCTGCAAAAAGGAAGCCATGGAAGGAGGTCTTCCCATACTATCCCAGAATTCAACCAAAGAGCACGCATGAATACAGGGAAGCTTCCACACCTCCCACCACCAATGCCAAAGTTGCACAACAAAGGGGCACCGAAAGAACAAATGTGAAGAATCCTCTTCCGCTCCCCCACACAACACACAAATTGAAGGTCCTTGAAATCCCCGTTTACGAATGTTATCCCAGGTCAAGCACCTATTCCAAGCCAAAGTCCAAACAAAGCAGTTGCATTTAGGCCACGAGAGTTTATTCCACACCCTTTTCCACCAATGAACCTCTGCCCCAGCTAGCTTCTGAGCCAATAACACCTGATAACCAGAAGCAACAGAGTAAACCCCCTTAGGATTATGGGTCCAAGCAAGAATATCTTCTTCCAGAAGAGAACTACAACTCCTACTATGAAGAATCTTGTGAAGCTCAGCACTTTCTTCCGCAAGTCCCAAATGTGGCCACTCTGCGGGATCCTTCCAATGAGCTACCTCCAACTGACCAAAAGAAGCAACAGACTTGAAGTCACTCACCCTAGCCCAGCCAGCCTCGAGAAATCTTTGGCACAAAGGAAGTAGATTGGGAAACTGAGAAGTAAGTGGAGGGAATCCATCCCAAGAATCCGACCAGAAGAGAGCCTCAGTTCCTCGTCTACAGATCCAAAATAAACCTTCCTTAATAAGCTTTGCACCCTTCTGAAGAGTATTCCAAATCACTGAACCTTTCCCCTCAAGAGGGTAACGAGGAAGATCCTGCCGTGGAATCCTCGGGAAATACTTATGAGATAATATCCTGGCCCACGGCTGATCCTGTTCCACACACCATCTCCAAAATAGCTTAGCAGCCACAACCACTCCAGATAACGCAGACTGTCGAAGACCAAGACCACCAAATTGCTTTGGGCTGCACACAACATCCCACCTAACCAGGCTCCACTTGGAAGAAGCCAAACTACCTGCCCATAAGAACTGCCTTTCAAGAGAATCCAACTCCCTCAGAAAACCCATCGGAGCCACCTGAAGCATACATCTGTAGGTAGGGAGAGCCTGCACCACCGATTTGAGAAGCTGAACCCGCCCCGCAAAAGACAACCACCTGTGGGTCCAATGATTAACTTTTGCACGGAGCTTATCAATAATATTCTGCCAAGAGCCCTTGGGAAGATGGCGAACAGAAATTGGGAAACCCAGATAAGTCAAAGGGAGAACCCCTATCTGAAACCTTAAGATATTAGCAATTCTTCTTTGTATGGGGCTTGGCGTGTTGAAGAAGAATATGGAAGACTTCTCCTCATTAATCAATTGTCCTGAAGCAACAAGATATATGTCCAACACCTGCCTCAAGTTAGTAGCTTCCCTAACAGTAGCCATCCCCATCAGGGCAGTATCATCAACAAACTGCAAATGAGATTGCGGAGGCAAGTCTCCACCCCATCGCCAACCTTGAATGATGCCAAGCTCCACCCTTCTTTTCAACAAACGACCAAGGCCTTCCACAAGAAGCAGAAAAAGATATGGAGAAAGAGGATCCCCTTGGCGCAAACCCCTAGAGGCACCAAAAAGTTTAGAATGATCTCCATTTATCAAAACTGAGAAGGAAACAGACGTGACACAACTCATGACCCATTGGATCCACTCCTCACCAAAACCAAAAGCAACAAGGATCTTCTGCAAAAAAGACCATCTAACCCTGTCATAAGCCTTAGCCATATCCAGCTTAATGAACATAGCCTTCTCATGGGAGTTGTCCATGGAGTGGATGGTCCCCGTAGCAATGACAACCCCATCAAGAATCTGCCGACCTGCCACAAATCCACTCTGTTCCTCCGAAATCAACACTTTAAGCCACTTCTTCAGTCTCTCAGCCAATAACTTTGAGATGATTTTATAAGCCACATTGCAAAGAGAGATAGGCCAGAACTGAGATAACCTATCAGCCCCTTCACACTTGGGTATGAGAGCAAGGAAGGTGGAGTTCAGAGCACGAAGCATCTGTTTATTCCTTTGGGACTCAAGGACAACAGCCAAAAGATCCAACTTTATGATATCCCAGAATTCCTGAAAAAATTCAATCGGGAAACCATCGGGACCAGGAGCTTTACCCTTCTTCATCTGAAACACAATCCCCTCTAGCTCATCAAGAGAGATATCTTTCATCAGATACTCATTCGCCTCCCTGGAGACCAACTAAGGAATACAAGAAAGAACCTATGCTTCCTCAATAGAGCCCCCTCGTGAATCCTCCCTAAATAGTAAAGTAGTGCTGTACACCGAGATGCTCCCAGCAGATTTCTTGAAACGAGGCAAGACGTTCACCCCTATCATTCACCAGAAAAGGAATGGAATTACCATGCCTCCTATCCTTCACAGAATTGAAGAAGAAGGCTGTGTTTTTATCACCTTCCTGTAACCATTCAACCCGGGCCTTTTGCTTCCAATAGATTTCTTCCCGCAATTCAAATTCCTCAACCACTTTCAAAGTCTTAGCCTCCTCCCTTAGAAGATCCTCAGAGGCCCCATTCTCACGAATCAACCGCGTAATATTATTCAACTCCTCCTGTGCGGCAACCTTAGCATGAAAGATATTACCAAAACATCGCCGATTCCACCTTTTAAGCTGATATTTGACAAACTAAAGAAGCTTGGAGAATGTGTACATTGCCGTACCAAAAGTTGGTCTACCAATCCGCCACCACTCAGCCACATAATCATGAAGAGTGGGATCCCGTAACCACATAAGCTGGAACTTGAATGAGGGAGACCGAGGCCCCCGTGCAGAGATAATACTAAGCTTAATAGGCCAATGATCAGAACCTCTCCAATCAAGAATTTCAGATCGAGTGGACCATAAGTTTCCAACCCAATAACAGGAAACCAAGAAACGATCTAGCCTCTCAGCAACACAACTCTCACCAATTCTCCTATTATTCCAAGTGAAGCGACCATTACTAGGTAGAACATCAATAAGATTTAATTCAGAAATGCTATCTCTGAATAACAGAGCAGAAGGCTCCAACCTAGGAATTCCACCTCTTTTCTCAGACAGTTCCACAATAGCATTAAAATCGCCAGCCATAACCCACGGATGGTAAGGAGCTAAGCTACGAACAAAATGAAGATGGGACCATAGAAGTTGTTTACCCATAAACTCAACAGGAGCATACACATTAGAGAGGAGAATACACTCACCAGTTTCATACCAAGAGGCGACAAGGGATATAGAGGATCTAGAGGACATCCACCATAAGGGGAAAATCTTCCGAGGGTTCCAAAAGCAAGCCACCCCTCCAGAAGCACCAAGAGCCCCCACACACTGGCATTCACCATATTTCCACAGCTTAGGAGCCATGGCCAACATATTATCTACAGATAATTTAGTCTCCTGAAGAAAAAGAACATCCGGAGAATGATTCCTAACCAAATCACGAACAGCTTTTTGTCGAGGGCCACTGTTCAAGCCCCTTACCTTCCATGAGAGAACAATCATTTCTGGGGGCATGAAAAATGTGAATCAAGAGTCTTGACTGACCCTGACTCCACCAAAGATTCCCCAGTTAATTTAATCTTCTCCATATCCTTTTTCCTTCCCAGCTTGGAAGTCCTGTCACCAACCCCTTTCTTCAGTTCATTTTGCTGAATACCTAAACGAGAGGAGGCCAAAGAGCTCTTCCCCACATCCTTGCCACCTTTCAGGGGCAATGGGGAGCCACCTCCACCACTCTTCGAAGCTCCAATAGAAGATTCTTGTTCAGTCTGGACAATCAATTGTTGATCTGTATCCATCTGCCCAACCCCAATCTCCTGCACATCCTGCATGGCCTCCAATGGTGGCCCATCCTGTCCTGTACCCAAAGTTCCCTGATCCAAGTTCAACAACCCCGGATTCACTTCCTCCTGGCTGAGATCATCCAGCACCTCAAACCTATTAAAAGTTTCATCATCCTGCCTCTCCCTCAAGGTCCGCTTCTGGCCCCGATTCCTATTGCGAGCCTTAACAGGGACATAACCATCATCTCCATTACCATCACCCGGAATAGGCTCCTTACCATTATCAGTCCTAGGAGGATTACGAGAAGGCTGAGAAGGTTGGGGCCCCACAGGCTTAGCCCTAGGGCACCTACGCTGCAAGTGACCATATTCATGACAAAGACGACACCGAAAAGGTAGGGTTTCGTAATCTAGCTGTTGAACCCAAGTATATGATCCAGCACTCACTTCAACAGAATCTGGTAGTGGCTTGCTTAAATCAATTTCTACACAGATACGAGCAAAAGTCATTACCTTTTTGTACTGCGTCTGTTGTGAAGACCCAATAGGTTTACCGAGCATTGAAGCCACCAAATGCAACACGTCATCCCGCCAACACTCAACTGGAAACCACGGCAACCGAACCCAAACTGGAATCCGACTCGGTATTGCCTCAGTCGGGTTGAAGCCAGCATGCCATGGCTTGATAAACAAACCCACCTGGTTATAAAAATAGGGGCCACCCTCGAAGACCTTATTCCGATCTGCCATGCAATCAAAAGAGACCATAAAAAAGTTGTTCGCAAGGAGCCTAATCTCCATCTCCCCCTCCGGCATCCAAGTCCGTTGAGCCCAGGATTCCAAAAAATGCAGCGAGACTCTCAAACCCATGAACTTGCAATAAAAAGAGTGCCTTGAATAGTATTCAATATCATCTGCAAGCATTTCCATCGGGATAATCAGCTTCGGTCGCTCTTTGCATCTTTCCAAACACCCATTAATCTTCGTAATTCGGGAACCATTAACTGATCCTAGATCATTCATCTCCATCTCTGAAGAAAACAGCGTATTATCAAAAACATTCACTCCATGCGCCGAAGGCTTCGAACCAAATGCTGAACGGAAATCCAATTTGGGGCTAACCCCAGATGTTTCCCCACCCGGCATAGCAAAAAACAAGATCCCCAGCAGGCATGCAAACCCCCAGGACACTTTAGCAAGAAATGGAAAAAAGAAAAGACCCCAAGGGCAGGATCAAAACCCTTCCACCCACAAGCCACCCAAACAGTAGCAAGAAGGCCTCTAGAAAAGAAAAAAACCCCACCACCACAGCCCCGATAGCTTCAAAAAACCCCCCCCCACAACGCAGAAGCGAGCAACACACAGAGAACGAGCTAGGGCACGGTCGCCCTAGCTCGGCTTGCAGAGCACGCAAACGCCATCTCCTATTGTTTCCAACTTTTCTAAATTTATGAAATTTCTATTTACACATAACTTTAAAATAACTATGTATTTATATTTATATACATATATACATATATTTTAATATATATGTATGTTTTCCTTAACGTGACTATACACACACACACAGATAGACAGATATGTATATATATATATATCATTACTTCAATATTTACTTTTAAACACATATAATCACATTATCATCGATCAATGTCTATACATGAAATGCGTATATAGATATATACATGTCGCATTTATCCAAATGATACTCCCATGCATATGGGTTATCTATTTATGAGCATGTGTAGGTACGTCTACCTATGTATACTCATGCATGAATATACTCACATGTGTGAGTTATTGTGGACATGTACATATATACATATTTACATTCAATGTATATACCTCATCAATTATCATACACAAATATGAACATACAAAGAAGAACTCATGCTTGATAAAGAGACTCAATCAAATAACCCCAATCAAGAACATTCATAGAACAAGATCATAACCTCTTCTAAGTCATGCACAAACAAGACCAAAGACTACTTACCATTTCCCAAACTAACTTGACTCAGCTTGACCAACTAGGGTGTGAGTGTGTGTATGCTCAATTAGGTTCATTAAGGGTTACCAAACCAAGCTCCTCTCCTGAGTGATACTCCCCCTCTCATGCCTGAGGTCTGGACGCCTTCCTACGTCTAACTTAGTGCATCACATAGGTAGTTAGCCGTTCACATAAAATATATTTGTATCATAAATCATTTGCATCATCTAAGCATTAAAGTGATCATATCGAAATAAATATTCATTCATCACATTTTCCATTAGTATAAAACATAATCATTCCTTCAAAAGCAATCATCTTTAATGCATATTTCAGTATTCCATTCGCCTATTGAACATATTAAAGTTTTGAAATTAGCATTTATCATCATATTTACTTACAAGGTAATAGTAACCTGGTAACTAAGAGACGTGATGTAACACCTTTTAGAATGCAGGGTTGGATAGGGGCAAGATAATGTCCATAGTGAGATAAGGACACAAGTATTGAATACCTAGGAAGGTACCACCTATAGTGGTTTTAGAGAAGGCCATGGCCTTCCCTTTTGACCTAATATCCATTTTTTGGAATCCCTCTTCTTTATAAACTCCTAAGCTTTACTAGCACTCATGTTCTTAGTACCTTTCTACATAACTGTAGGGGATTACATGTCATTCTAGTCTCTTCCTTATATTAACACTATTACAACCTATATATTTATTATTACCTTTAAAATTTGTATGCTCATGGTACTCTAAACTCTTCTTCATGGATAGAGAGACCTCATATACAAAATCAAACTCAGTGTGATACTTAGAATAATCCCAAGAATTATTATCATGGGTAAGGGTCTTTTAAATGCCTGGAGTTAAAAATAGAAGACCCTATCGTTCTTTTCCCCTTAACATCTTTCTTTTTTGTAGACAAGGCAATAAATTGATAATAAGGATATAATAAATAGTTTTTTAATGGTTAATATGTTGGAATGAGTACAAAGGGAGATAAGGTATAAGGTAAAATGCATAGAAATAGTTGCAAGGATAAATTAGATAATTAAAGGTATTAGGTTGTGAACCAAGATTAATAGAAGAATATGATCCACTTGTGAATATGTAATTGTATAAATTCATTCCATTAAAATGGGCTCAAAACTAAATGGGAAGTGCCATGTGTGTGCTAATTTCATCATTACAATTAGTGATCAATATAAAATTATTATAGTTTAAAAATATTTTTATTGTATTTATTTTTATAATCTTGAATCTTAATTCATTCAATCATTTTCATTTGGAGAAGGGTGATAAAAAAATCAAAATGATATGTTTTATCAAACATATGAGAAGTAAGAATAATTAGGGAATAGAAATAACATTAAGAAAAAAGTACCGAGGATATAATGTAAAAATAGTAGATATTTTAATAGGAATGGTGTACTGGAAGGGGTGTACAAACTCAACATCAAAAGGTGGAAATAAAAATCAAAGGTATTATTTAAGATTCTATAAATAAAGGGATGACATGATAAGTTTAATTTGTGAATCTTGTTGGAGTCAAATCTATATACCTCTTTTATGGCATAAAAATAGATTCATCATTAGACCTACATAATACTAACTAAATATATTTATGAGTCTTACATAAATAGCATAAAAAAATTTATCTATGTGCTCTCATGAAGACCAAAAGTAAATAACCATAAATTTATATTCACCCAGATTTTATCCTTTTAATCCAACCTCCATCCCCCTTTCACTATATTAGCGTCAATACTTTAATACAATTATCCTCTACTCTTAATAACTAGAAAAATAATTATTCATTTATTTCAAAAATTAAATATCCAAATAGAAGCTAATATACTATGACATTGTGTATCTAATGATACCCCAAAATCTTATATATACTTAAATTCATATAATAAACCTAATATAATTCAACCTATACAAATACATTTTTAAAATTTTAAATCTAATAATTATAAAACAAAATTTTGACAATCCTAAATCAACATAAAACAAAATAACAATCTAACTTTTATTTATTTAATATCTTAATACATATTAATTTTAAATTAATATTACTAATTAATGTATAAGTTAGTTAAATCGTGAATTACCATAGGGTGTGCTCCATTACCCTACATACTTTAGAAGAAGGTGTTCACCATACCCAACATATTCCATTGGCTTGGCTACCATTATTGGATGTGTCAATAATAAATAATTAAAAATGTGACTCCAAAATCCAAGAAGATTGTGAAAAATTTCACCATCCAATTAAAAATTTCATGAGGGCCCAAACTTCTTCAAGAACCCCAAAAGTCCATTTATTCATTAATCAATATGCCAAACTTTTACCCTTGCTTACTCACAAGTCCCTTTCTTTGTAAATCAAATATGCTACTCTCCACCCTTGGCTTTCTCAAAAAGTCCCTTTCTTTATGAATCATTTGCCACTCTATACCCTTTAGCTTAATGATGAAGCAACCTAACACAACACCCACAAGATTGATAGGTGTCAACCCAATTCCCTATCAAAAGGTAGTAAACCCTTCCCACTAAGGACAAAATACAATATCACTCTCTTGTATTTTTTAACCTTCCCTTTAAGGACAAAATAAAAAAATAGTATTTCACTCTCTTGTCTTTTTTAATTAAGCTTCACATTTAATGCCAACCTTGGAAGTATTCACCTCACCATGCAATGCCATTATACTTGTAAAAAACATTATTAACTATTCATCATTTAGATAGTTAATTAAGAGTATGATCTAGAAAGCACAAAAAACAAACAATGTAGCTTGCTGGCTGCATTATCATTGCACATTTACTGGCTGGGTAGGCCATGAACCCTAAGATTAACCAAACACTTCATTTAACAGAACAATCATTAGCCTATAAAACACTGGCAATCCTTCAACCCTGCCCATTTTAGAGACACAGATTCCTAATATGGCGTCTTAACAGCCAATACACAAGTACATAACTGAAATGCAAACTGAACTGAATCTTGAATGGTGTTGATAACCACACCTGACTAAGAAACAGAAACCAGAAGCTGTAACATAGAGATAATACAAACTATAACAGAAAACCAATCCAACCAAAAGAGTTTTTCATGTTTCAACAGATTGGAGAGACATCAATTGTTCCATTGCATGAATGGAGTGAATGATATAACAACTGGTACAAGGCCTAACCAAAATTACACAGCATGGCGTTCAAAACTAGGCCGCTGCCAGGGTATTTTGGTTAGCACTGGCTGTTGTCTGGTGGCGCCGGTGGTTAGTTGAAGCCGTTTCCTTCTTCCTTACCACCACACCACATTTCTCCATACGTTCATCTCTGATAATCTGCTCGTTCCGGCATTCATGGCTGCAGAATGCTGCATCACCCCTGAAGCAAAACAGAACAGAAGAAGAATCAGTAAACAATCTGAACTAGAACAACTGATCTAGCTTAAATTCTTTTTCACTTTTATATGTGACTGTTACTAAAATATGTCAATTGATATAAAAATCAAAACCACACAGTTGATTGAATCTCCATAAATCAATACATATAAATATAAATCATAGATCTTCGATTGTGTTCTTACTTGTACATATAAATATCCCTGCCAGGGCTGAGGTGCCGTTTGCAGAGCGAGCAAGCTTGAAGAAAGTAATCCGGCTGGGAAGCGAAAAAATGGGCAAAAGGGGTCATCGAGATCGACGGCCGAAAAGCGCAAACGCTATTAATGGGTCGCTGCTCAGCAACCCCATTAGAGGGGTCCTCATGAGACTGCACTTCTTTCTCCGCTAGCAAGGACATGCTGGTGGTCCGCCTCATGGGAGACCCGGGCGGAGGGCGGGGTCGCTTTCCCAGATGCATCCTTTGAATCCGAAAATAAAAAACAGAGCCCAAAAATTCTCAGAAAAGATTGGCTGGAACAACCCAAATCTTGAAACTTCTTTCCCAGAGGATACCTAATTTCCTTTGAATTCTACATACCCTGCAGACGCTCCACCAGACGAAACGCCTGCAGCATAAAACCCCGAAAGGCCTACCTCAATTGCATCTCATAAACCAAGCGCAGAACACCCACAACCGCTGACATACAATTCCTGCACCCGTCCAGAGCACCACGTATAGCAAAAAGAAATAGACGGTGAAATGTAGTACGGGACAAACTACAGTTAAAGCATGTACCGTCGCTGGGACCCGCCATTGATTCCTCATGTCCACATCTCGAAAAGTATATCTTCAGGGGCCCTTACGATCGCTAACAGGCAATTTCTGTCACTTGACAGAATGCAGTACTATTTTCGGTGTGTGCCAGCTTGTTTCAAAGGCATCTAACCTTCTCTGCTACATTCTATATTACGAAATAATATTACGAAAAATCGGGTCTGGCGTTTTCACGAAATTTGAGTCATTTTCGGCAATTATTTTTCCATGGATCAGAATCGCACGTCGAGCCCGCCCATTCCTCGCCGTTCATTGCCGCTGGCCCACGGTGGGTCCCACTCTTGGGAGGTGGGCCACCCACTGGGATTTAAACGGCCAGTCATAATTGGAAGAGCTACAGATTTTTGTTTATTTTCTTCTGAAATTCCTTAAATAATTCATGTACGGGACGGCGGTGTAAACGCACTCCAGCATCTCTGGAACGAATGTAGGCCTTACATTATTAAGTTGGTCACGAGGTCGAATCTCGTAGTTTGATTCCGTAAAGCACGTGGGGACACGGTGACGTCACCAGCAAGCGTCTGTCACAGAGGGAACGAAATTATGAATAGCTTTTAAGGGAAATTTTTCGGTCCACAGAAGGGGAATCTCAGTTCCTTTTCATATTTGTCTCTTTTCGAAGGCAACGTCACGCCGTTGGCATATTCTCATCATTGCGTTCAAAAGTTGCTTTCAATTTAATTCAGTTTATTTTTACACCATTTTTTAGGTTTTCATTGGAGCTTTCCACTGACACGTTATTGGCTTAGTGGCAGTCGGGACGGTCCAATGAAAATTAAAAATAATTCTCATTACTAGGGAGAGGGGCCCAGTAGTCGTAAGTAACTCTCGCTTCTAATTATCCCACGTCGAAATTTCAAATCACTCCCAATTTTTACAGCAACTTACTTGGCAAGTTCTCTGCTTATAACTAAGGTTTCAGGGCCACATCATCAAATATGATGCCACATCAGCATGCGCTTTTGCAAGGTGTCCAAAAGGCCCCAAAAAATAGTGAGACCAATACTCGGCATTACATCATGAGTAGTTGAGTGTTGATGTGGTATCACATGATTGGTTGCTTTTTAGATCAAAAGCATACATTTTGTTTAATTATGGGTAGTCAAATCACAACTATTGACATTATATAAACACTATTAGTATTATATGTATGATTGGTGCACGACTATTGACCCTCGCGAACTATTGGGCTCCCCACACAGATATTCTCACCTCTGGTTTTATATGATGTAATTAAATATATATTATCACTTTTTAATGAATTGTGTATATATTTATTATTAAAAAATGCATAGAGAATAACTTTTTAATTGAAAATAAGATAATTATAGTTAAAGAGTTTATGAAGATCTAGGGTAAGAAATAACTTTAAAATATAATATAGATTAGATAATATAGTATGAGATTATGTGTATTTTTTTAAGAGGACATAATAGATTATAATACTGTTAGTTTTAAGAGTGTCACAATGTTTGAAGACTCTAAGGAGTTAGGTTAATAATGGGGACAAAAAATATGTCAAAAGTAGTCAATTTTTTCTAAATTAATTAAATCTAAATTTATATGAGCATTGAAGATGCATGCACTCGTGCTGCCGGTCCTAGCCTGGTTAAGGTGTTCTTGTAGTGGCCACCATGGGTCTCGACTTCTCCTACCCCTGGTAATGGGTTGGTGTGTCCCACAAAGATCTACTCGGCCACCTAAAAAAGTTTACCTACGGGGGGTTATATGGGGCCGTGGCCCCACTCTCTGCTAAAAAAAAAAAAAAAGATGCATGCACTCAAATTGAAGATATGATAAGAGAAAATTTGTAGTTTATGAATCTATTTTCTAAACTACTAATTTTTTTAAATAATTAAGTTCAAGAGGGTCAAATGTTGTGTGCATATAAAAGTGTTCCTATTTTCTTTATAAAATATAACATAGTGTTTAGTGTCGTCATTTTTTTGTTGCAATCAATATTTTTTAAACCTGGTTGGTAGAAATATAGTTAAGAGTGAGTACTAAAAGTTGTGTATTTTTTTATATTTTTATTGAAATTTTTTAATTATTTTTAAAATTTGATATATCCTAAAAATTACATCAATTGTGCACATCATATAATTTATACAAACATAATCGAAAAATATTATTTTTATTGTGAGAAAATGAAACATGGAACAATTTCTATTTTCAAATTTTGATAGGTGGATCAAAAATTTTATAAAGAAGAATCTAATACATATGCATTTGAGGAATATAGAAAACATTTGTAAAAGAAAATAAAAATAAATATGTGAATGTATTTTAAATAAAAAAATTAAATGGTTAGAAAGTTAAAAAGATGTGTGACATTTTGATGGTAATTTTGTCAAATATCATTGCAAAATGAGTAAACCACAACGTTCAAGATTCTATTGAATATATAAAAACACATCAAATGGGGGAAAATTAGGAGCCCAACCTTTTGGGTTCATTATCCAATCCTTTTCCAAACCAATAAAGGTGAGAAAATTTTGACATTATTAACTTTGATTGCAATATATAACAAACTTGCATTACAAAATGCACTCATGTTTTGGAAACATGAGCACATTTCTTAGAATTATTAAACCTACTACATAATGGGAAAAAGATGAATGCAACCCGTGATTTGGTCCCACTACAAATTTGAACATATTTTTTGTGGACTTTTTTGTTACATTCCATGAGATCTTTTTGTTTTATAAGTGTTGATCATAAAAGTTTGTGCCTCTCTGAACAACCTTATGGGAAATTCAGTAGATGGGGAACCAATTTTGTTCTACTGAATGACCTCCGAGATTTTTAAAGAAGTCGACTCCTCCTTTCTATTTGGGAAAATGGAGAAGGAAATGCAAAACATAAAACTTAACTAAGGCGATGCACCAAAAAGGTTTTACAACATTTCAAAAGTCTTGATAGGTTCTTAATTCTACTAAAATGAACACATAATGCCACAGACTCTTCATTGTTGAAAGGAGAATGAATGAATAAGGCCTATATGAGCACAAAGAAGTCATTTGGATCCTTTCATAGGAAGTACCCATTAAGGTTCGATAGAATATGGTAAATCAAATATGATGCTTCAAACCCTTACAAAATTATTTTTCCCAAATACCAGTGTGAGATCTAACACAATTTTAATAGGAAATGAAAGAGTATCAAAACATGGTCCAATTCACTATAGATCCAAGTTAGAAAACATAAAAGCTACAACTAAGAATTAATTATCAAAACTATATCCAAAAGATTAAAAAATGGCACAGAGCATGAATATGTGCGAACAGAGAATAAAATGTAAGATAAAGGCCATACAGGAATAGTTTAATACATCTCCTTATATTACTTGATTTGGAAAACAATACAAAAAATGCTAAGGTCGAATAACTGATTCAGATAATTATCATGAAAATCGATTGCAAAACCAATACAAGGCAACAAAATCCTATAAGAAATCTTCCACCTCCTAAATATTTTCTTGAGAGGCTCAAAAATTCCCTTTAATAAGATAAAGGAAGCAAATAAGCAAAAAGCACACTCCATTGCCTCAAAAAAACCCTAACGGATGACAATAAAATGCTGCCCCAAAGCCCTAACAAAAATCAAATCAAATTATGAAAATTTGGGCGATAAAATTTGAGCTTCTTCATCTGGTGATCTGTGTAACAACCTGTTGATCTGAAAATCTAGGAGATGCTAAAAATCTTCTCTGTCAGAGAAAAATGCGACATTGTGAAAACTCTGACTAGCAAAAATATGACATGATCATCCACGAGTAGCAATGGCATCATCGAGTGGACACCAGCATCTAGATCGCTTGGAGAAGGAAAAAGACATCAACACCTAGAAATTCTCTTTGAATATGCCATTCCTGACACCGTAGAACTTTGTCCAAAAAAATTCAAGCCATGTGGCGCAATGGCAGACACTTCTTAAAACTCCTTTGAGCTGCTTGGTGAAAAACCCCACAAAGCAACCACATGTCTCACTCCATGTCTGATAGTGATGTGATATGAAAAAAGTTGCACAACCACTACATGGCACAATTGTGCACTTTTTAGCAAAAAGAACCTCATGACCCTTACAAAAGTGTGCCAATGTGACATGTGGCAAGGCCAACAACAAAGACTGAAAATGGTAACAATAAGAAAACTTTGTGAGGCTAAAAAGATTAGAGATAATATATTAAAATATTTGGAGTGAATAAAAACTGTACAATTTCTGGTGACTCACAGGGGGCCTTCGCTTGTAGAGGCACGAACCTAGAAGACAAATAAAATGAAAAAGATTTAAAAAGACATGTGATTCTCAGAGCCTGAGGAATGAAAAATGCAAGTATTCCCAATCTGAATTAGAAGGAAGAACCAGCACACACAACATTTCAAAATCCTGACCTCCAAATCAAGTATCTCTTTAAAAGAGACCTCACCCAATCTTTTTTGCATAGCTCCAATGTGAAAGTAAAGTCTAGCTAGTGAAAGGAGTATTTCTTCAATTTCTTTTGCACTTGGCGATGAGCCTAATGCTTGGAAGGTTAACTAATCTCATTTCTTGCCTTCTAATGCCTCCTTGATTTGTTCTTCAATTAACAATGTTCCATTGGTTAAGAAAGGAGAAGGAAAACTCATCCGAAGACCTTCAAAATCCTCCTGCATTATGTTGACCTTGTTTGTCAATGCAATCTAGAAATTTTTGCCCCTTTGTGTAGCCTGGCTACAAACTATGAATTCATTTGCTTTCTTTGTAGTTGCTCTTCTGTTTAGTATCCCAACACTCACTAGAGTCTCTTTGACAACTTAATAGACTTAATAAACAAGCTCTTTGATTCCACAAATGGGGGAGCAACTAAATGTAAGATTCAGTCAACTACCAAACCAACCTTTGTATTGAGATCTTGCACATTTTCCAAGAACCTCAAAGTAGGCCTTAGGTATGTCATTATGACCTTGATCTTTTCCCAATAGGAGAAATATAAATTTTGTAACATAGGGAAAAATTCAACCCTTTGTTCCATAGCCTACTCTTGTTGATCTTGGGACTCCTTTGCCTTTATATTATCTCACAACTGATTAATTGTTTCCAAAGTGCCTAAAAGTTCAATGCGTAGCCATTCTAGTTCTTCATTACGAGTTTCTAGACTAGACGAGCAAAAAAGAATTTCTCCCATTTCTCTGTATCAATTATCATATGGTATTTTTAGAGTTCTTCCTGGAATCGACTTTCTTGATGTTGAAGATCTTGTTAGCCTTGCTCTTGAAGACTTGAAACAATGGATAACTCTTGTTGCACCTTTTGCAACTCTTCCATTTTTTCTTCAAGTTGTTTATTGATTCTCTAGCATTCTTTTCATCTACTACTTGGGTTTGGGAATTGGTCAAATCCTTTTTGTATGTCATTATTGTCTTTTTCAAAACATGCACACAACTACTTCACTTGGTCTGAAGCTTCAGACCACTTGCCTTGCATTTCTTGTAGCTTCTTTTGTAGATCTTCACACTCACGATCTTATCATTTTGAGATGTCGGAGAGCTCCTTTTGTCTTTGTTGCAACTCCTATGTTGCTTCTTTTAGTTTGGCTTTCAAACTCTCTCCTTCCTTGTGCTCATTCTAGATCTCGAGTGACATATTTTCCATTTTGGCTAAAATTTGATCTTTTTCCGTTTGTACCGTTTGAAGCGACATAGTTGCTACCTTTTGTTGTTCTTGTGCCTACTTCAAACAAGCGACCTCTAAGTCTTTTTCTTTGATCTCCATCTGGTGACACTCAATTATGGCCTTTACATTTACTAACTCTGCTTCTCATTTTTTCAATTTTCTCTCCAACCTTAGGTAATCGGTGGATATTACCACATGTGTGGCCTTCATGAGGCCTATCTTGTCGTGAGGGAGTGCTTCACTTAGATTCAATCCTATAGTTTGAATCTAATAATTCTCATATTGCATTTCCTCTTCTGGTTTGGAGGTCAAAGGCTTCATGGCTGAAATCATCAAGTACTTTCATTCTTCATCAAAACATGCCTCTAACTTTGAGGCAATTGGAGCTGATTGGGTATGTGCAGGATCATGATGGGCCAAACAGTGGTGATATGATGGTACATGTGAAGTAAGGTATCGGCTAAACTTTTTTACCCAAAATTGATGAAATGAAAAGGGTTTTAAAGGAGATTCTCAACTTTCTACCAATATAAATTATGGCTTTTACTTTGAATTTAATAAATAATTATTATTCTATTTCTATTTGAATTACTAATTAAAGTCCCATTGATAGGTTGATTGAAAAACATCTATAACTTTCAAACAAGATCATACTTTTGAATTTCAAACATGTTTCACATACCATAGGATTTGCACAAATAAATTGAATTTCATGATGTTTTGACCAAGTTATGGTAGTTAGGCATACAAGTTTTTTATATTTTTTAAAAGTTGTAATAAAAAATTCATAATTAATTATTTACTTGGAAAAAATTTATAAAAAATATGCATCACATTGGGACACGAGTCCTATACTTATATCTAAAAATATTATAAAATATTATCATTTTATTGATGGTCGGGTGGGACAAACATACACCCACTTCTTTATTTTTCCTAAATTTTAAGTACCACCACATTGAAATTTCAAATTCACCAAATAGATTTTTTTAGTAATAAACCTAGTAGTTTAGAAACTACATTCAATTTTCTACAGATTCTATTCTTACATATTTTTTAAATAATATAGATAACTTATTCAAATTTTTATGTCAAGTTGCGTAACTCTGATTTTTTTGAATTTTTTGCCAGTTAAGGGCCTATTTTTTCCATGATCACCCTGCACATACCTTGTTGCGGCCTTCGCTAATTTCTTTTGCTTCCTTTCCTTGCAAGCCAATTTGCATAAGTCCATTTGAGTCCAGAGATCTTGAGGGGACTCAATACTTTGTGCAGTAGTACGGACATTGACAGGGATGCCATAATGAATAGAGCAAGGGGTATGCTCAAATGGTTGACCCTGGGGGAAAGTTGTCGGGAAGCTTAAAGCTATTGGCGAAAAAGGTGTAATGCCATGCCAATAATGTGAGGTATGTAGAGTGGTCATCAAAGTGAGGGGAGCAGTAGTTGAGAAAAGGGGCATATGTCCAAAAGAGGGAAAAGGTGATGAAACCTACAACATGGGTTGCTCTGGTGTCGAAACCTGGGCTTCTGACATGGCAATTAAAATTCCAATCGTGAATGTAGTTCATGATGCACGCTTTATGCGCAGGACTTCCAAAGGAGAGTCAATATTAATTATGGTAGGAGGTGTGGAAAATACGGGTGGATCAATAGTGGTTATGGTTTTGGATGGAAGGTTCAGAGAAACCAAAGAAGCAGAAGGAGAAATAAGAGCAAGTGAAAAACTTACTTATGCTACGGGAGTCGTAGGTGCTTGTGAGACATAAGTCACCTCCTTATCGTCATCCTTCTTCAGAGGTCCCTAATTTCTTGACCCTTGGGTTCTTCTCCTCTTTGTAAGAGGTTTGTTTGTTGCAATGAACCCCTCAACTACTGAGTCTAATGAACCTTAAGCCCCCAAAACTATCGAAGCCTTCCTTATAGACCGTCAGGTCCATGTCACTCTTGTTGATATGTTGGTAGATGAGGATGGTTGCTACTCCTAAGCTTGTGACACTTCTTTTTCTTTTTTGTTTTCTACATCAGCCTATAGTGGTGATGAATCAAAATGTACATTGGAACCAAACCCAACCTCTACATCATAAATTTCCTCAAAAGTTTCATCGATGGGGATCTATTTGTGCAGGGTGCTTATCTATTTGATTTCCTTTTGATATCTTCCAAAATGGGTTGTTTTTCTTTCGTACCATCCCTTTTTCTTCAACTATTTCCTTATGGACTTTTCCATTGGGATGTTTGGCTTAAATTCCTGCAATATTTGATAAAAAGAGAGCCACAGAGGGCGCACATGGCAGGAGGGCTAAGTTGACATGTGTGTCTTCTGTATCTTTCTTTGGGTTTTGTTTTTCCTCCCAGTATGGTCGTAGCTCATGCTTCATGGGTAGGTGCCCATCTAGATTATACTTCCATGTATCACATATGAGACCAAGGCCAAGATAGGTCAGCTTGTCAGTCAAATTTTTTCCTGCCTCTCTCTTTGAGAGCACCACTTTGCATTTACCAAAGATGAGAGGGATCGCATAAAGATTTACCTTATTTTTTCCAACACCATAGGTGTCATCTGCAATTGAAAATTGTCAATACATTTCCAAGGAAAGTGTTTTTTTTGTTACACATCTAGGTAGCCTAAAAGGCTCTCCTACAAATGCATGTTGTATAATGAAATTAAAATTTGGCCCACATAAATAGTCAAATCTAGGCCTATGTTCACTCATCCAAGCCAAATGTTTACAAGAAAATTTGATGAGGACAGGTTTCCAAGAAAAATCTTGGAGAGCAAGGTTTAGGAAACAATCGGCAAAGGCATAATAGTCTTGTGTGCTTGAAAGCACGAGTCCACACTGATACTAGTTTTAATAACACTATTGTATCCCTACTTCTGAAACAAACTAGGGTTTTGATGTAAAATCAAATGTACAAGAAAAGAGGAATACCTAAATTTGAAGGAATGGATATATTCTCTTAGCTAACTAAGCATCCTCTCAGTAATTACCTTAGCAAAATCATGTCGAAAAACCTCTTTTGCCTCTTAAGCTTGATGGAAAAACCCATCTGATATATTTCCACCTCATCATCACAATCTAAGCCATAAATAAAATCTATCATTGAGAAGACATCTTGCAAATCATCATTGAACTAACTATATGCCAAAGGGAAACTGGGCATCATGTTCTCCTCACAACGTGTCTCAATGTTGAAAAAGGACAATTTGTCTCTTCTTGTGGCCCAAAACTTCTCCAGATCTCTCCCTGAGAAGTCCTCTACCATTTGGTTGAAGGGAATACACAACATATCCCTAATAGCCCCTACACTAATGGTGATTTTCAAATTTTCACCACTAATGACCTCGGTATTTTTTTCAAGCTTTATTGCATAGATGTCCACCAACTCAGGGTAGATGTGTGTCTAGGGCAGCATATATTGGGGAAAACCATAGTACCAAAGTCAAACTCCAAGAGACTCTACATTTCCAGCTTTCAACCTAGTCGCTCTTCTCTCGAGGTCTCCCTCTCACATACCCTTAAGGTTTGAAT
>VDFB02366365.1:29776-76583 GCA_007258455.2 Sequoia sempervirens | reverse complement strand
AGGATTTTGCCTTCGGCATAAGGTCCTGCCAATCAAACGAAGTCTCGCCGAAAGGGTATGTAATGTCCCCAATTTAGCCCTACACTCTTCATTTGGATTTAGCCTATTTCTGGAAACTCGTAGGCTAAGCAGAAGCTTGAATCAGGGTTTCCAAACTTCTTGGAGGATGTTTTCGTCTTTTTGCAGAGTCTTCTTTTGGAATTGTTGAACTTGGATTGCGGATTCCTTCTGGGTTTTCTAAGAGCTTTGCGTTGGTGGTTTCAGTTCGGCATTCTGAGCAATTACATGAATTTACTATTTTTAGTAAATTCTATTTTTAGCAGTTGACTTGTTGACTCCTAATCAGTTGGCTCCACTTTGGCAGTCAGTTCAGATGGTATGGTTGAATTTGGCTTCTGATGCTTTTCCATGGTGATATAAGATATTTTATATTATAATGTTATAATTTAACATTATAATTCATTGTTCTAGCATCATGAATTAATATTGTTTTTAAAAAGGGACATTGATGGGTATTTTCTACATGGAGATATTTTAATATTTCTAAAGTCAAATGTTGCTAAAGGAAGTTTGGACGCCAACAAGGGAGAGCTTTATATTTTATTTAAAAATTGAAATTTGCTACATAAAGCAAGTACGCCTTCTTGGGGTTGAAGACAAAAAGTCAAGTCAAAGTCCAAGGGAATCTTGGAGGTGGCGTCCTTTCTTGGAGGCTTCTAGAAAGCTTTTCTGAAGTTATAAATTGGAGCTTGGGGTCTTCATTTGGGTTATCTTATGAATTTGCAAACTTATGCTGCCGAAATGGTGCTGGAACTGCTTCGAGGAATGCATACCTCCTAGCTGGCTCTTCTTCTTGCTTGAAAGACAGCAACTAGTTGAGAGGTTTGAGTGTTATTGATTTGTCTTTTCAGTTATAGTTGATTTCCTATCCTTTGTAGTTGAGTTATATCATTTTCTATCAATTCCAGAGTTGCTGGTCATGACTGCTGAATGTATGTTTCTGTTCACAAGTCTCAAATCATAAACATTCTCGTTCTGGGTATTGTCTCATTGTGTTTCCCTGTTGGAGGCGACCCTTCATGAATATTTGCAGATTTTAATATGAAGTTTATGATTTTATAAAGCAAATTCGTCATTCCTTGAAGGCCGTACTTTTTGGAGTGCCTTGGGATTCGTGCCAGTAATTAATAACCACTTTTAGTTGCCATTTCTTATTACTAAACTAGGCGCCATCATTTTGAAGGTCTATTGCATCAAATTTGAAGTCATTTGGGTCAGTTTTGAGTGATATATGAGCAATTTAGTGGGTTACAGGCATGCTGGTTTTGTAATTCTGATTATTGGACTGTCACATCAGATTTATTACAGTCAAGTTTTGTGTGGGATTTAAGTGATAGAAGATATTAAGTTCATTTGGAGAGGTCCTAACAACTTGCAGCTTGTTTCTGGAAAAAAATAAACTATTTGTAGCTTCATTTCTCTCTAACATCATTCTTGCAGATTGTAAGGCTGTCAGTAGTACTGAACAGCTGTTTTCAATAATTTAAATAAGCACTCTCAATGTATTCCCACAATTGGTGGAAGAGGCTGGCTATGCCGCCTATTTCCTTTTCATAGTTTCTCTTCTTTCCCACGGTTGTGGAAGAGACTGGCCTGGCTCAGTCTTTGTATTTACCTTCCTTTGCTCTGTCATATGAAAGCGCCTTTCCATCATGGTTAGGAGAGCACATACTTGGCGTTGAGCTCTTTCAGTTCAGCAATTTATTACTAAGTTCTCCGCCATATGGTAGCTACCTCCTACTCTGGGTCGGAAAGCACATTCTTGGTGTTGAGTTAATTTCAGTTGCAGTTTGATTTAATGTACTGACGATCCTCTTGCCATATGACAGCCTCTCTCTTGTTGAGATTGAGTGCGCATTCTTGGCAACGAGTTAATTGTAACTGCTGGTTTGATTGAACTAACCCTAACGGGTACTTTGGTGCTGTTGTGATCATCTCAAAGTTTGAAAAAATTGGTCCGGTTCTTTACAGGGTAGGATCTCGATGCAATATGGGGGCTTCGTTGTAAGGTCTCACCGACGGGGTGAGGTCTCACCGAAGTGAAGCGGCGTCGGCAAAGGAAATGAGCTCGGCATGAGGTCTCACCGATAACGAAAAGATCCTGCCGAGAAAGTTTGACATCGGCGTAATGCTTGGCTGTCATGTCCCCGTTTTAGCTGACACTGTTTGTCAAGGAGTTAGCCTATAATTTCGATCCTCGTAGGCTGACAGGGTGCGCAGAGGATCATCGGAGGCAGTTATCCAGTGTTTGGTAGCTCCAGTTTCGCAGTTGTGGCAGGTTGGGCCTTCGCAGAATCTTCCAGAGAGCTCTTTCAGGAACTTTCTATTTTTAGAAAGTTAGGTCAGGCGGAAGCTGCTATTTCGGGTAGGGCACCTGGCGCAGTTATTCAGCTCAGATTCGACCCAGTTCAGCAGATGGTTGATTTGACGGAGAAATAAGGAGTAATTAATGGGTTATTAAATATTTAATAATTTGACTTTATTATAAAGTCACTTTATTGAAATATTAAAATATTTAATTAATTGGCTCAATTATAAAGTATTTAATTATACTTTATAATATATTAATTATAATGTGACTTAATGAGTATTTAATGCTCATTAAAAGTGGACGCCAATTATTTAATCATTTTTCCTAAGTTCAAAAGTGAAAATTAAATCATTTATTTAAATGATTATTTTAATGAAGAATTAGGTCGAACTTTTCAAGAGAGAATATATTACTCTTCACAGGCAAAATCGAACTATCATGTTATTATTCAATTTTGTCTTGATTTTGCTCTGAGCATTGGAGTTTGCAAACCCTAGGGTTTCTGGCAGACGAACGTTTCTGGAGAACGAAAACTCTTCAGAGATTAGGCAGACTGAGGCTGTGAAATATCAGTTGAAGCTGGCACTTGGTGATTTCATTCAGAGATCACAGTTTGAGTTTAACGAGACATTTATTCAGTGGGAAGCAGAGGAAATCATCTGCAGACATAGGCGACTTGAGCAGAGATTAATTCACAGTGTTTTGGCACAAATTCCAAGGAGGCCGTACTTTTCTTTATTGCTGCAGCAGGCCGTACCTTTATGTACTTTCCAGGCCGTACTACCTCCTCTCCAGAGAAAAGCATACATTATTTATCTACAGGTGTTTGGGGCTTGGTCGCCTTAGGTTGCTGAGGAGTTGCATCATTTTTGTGAACTAGAAGATCCTCTTTATTTCTGGCCGTACTATATTCTTATTGGCTGCTACAGCAGGGCCGTACATTTCTGTACCTTCAAGAGCCGTACCTCTCACTCAGGAAGAAACACATTCATTATCCAGTATTGGCAGAGGGTTTCCATAGCGCTTGGGATATCTGGAGTCTTGGCAACGTTTTTTCAGAGTCCAGAGAATCATTGGTTCTTTCAGCCGCACCATTCCATTATTTCTGCTGGCGCCTGTAAGAAGAAAACCAGGTTTTTAGAAATTAAATCAGAATTCATTCATTTGATCAATTGTTACATTGTATATGCTTTGGAGAATAAATAAATTTGTGCGCCTACATGCTTGGTCACTTTCAAGCATTTTTATTACCCTTAGCTTCTATTTTAAATTTATTAGCAATTTATTAAAGGAAATGCTGACTTTCATATTTTGTCAAAACCCTCAAAATCACAAAAACCAAAATTTTTAAAACCAAATACAAAAGCAATTAGAGATTCTGAGTTTGAGAACCACGGGGTTACAACCGGTGGTATCGAAACGAGATCTCACATACATCTGTGTTTTTACGGTGCTGTCGAGAATACGATTACATTTACAGGTTACCTTTTATGAACCAAAGATATTGGCCGGTATACGAGGTGTAGGGACGGGCAAAGGCAGGCGGGCCGAGGTCCACCGATTCAGAAAGTCGAACAATATCGGGAATTTTCCGGTTTTCTGAATCCGATTCGGGCGGTAGTGAAAGCGGTGTTGCAACCCTAATGGCGAGCGTGGGAACTTCCTCAGAATTCCTTGAGGAGAGTTGAGGGGAAGGCACATCACAGGAGGTGACATTACTGATGAGGAGTTTAGACGGAGACACGATAATATGATGGATATGATGTCCCAGCTGATGGGTACCATTAGACAGTGTACGCCCACACAGCCACACTTCATTCAGATTGGACGGTGGCCCGGGTGTGCAGGTGGATCGACCTCTGTATCCCGGCCTAGGCGACCATCTCCAGATCCTGCTCGGGGGCGTAGGCCAGGACAGCCTACTTTCTTACCTAGGGAGACTCCACCTCAGACTCCAGGGGCCGAGCATCATCTACAGCATCAGGAGTTTCAGCCTCAGAATGGCATGTCAGTGGCGGACTTGACGAGATTTCATGGCGAGTACATGTCTTTAGCGCCGGAGATCCGACAGGCACTTACATTTCATGAGTTTATAGATGTCTATAAACCCAGAGGAGGAGGTAGATTTGATCGTAGACCCCCACAGCATCAGCAGCAGCAGCCACAGGTGAATAGAGACTTGCAGTATGCGGTGAGCAAGATTACGCTGCCATATTTTGATGGGTCAGAGAAGACATCAGCTAGGTCTTGGGCCCAGAAATTGGACAATTACCTGTCACTTAGACCTATGCAGGAGGATGAGGCAATTAAATTTGCCACTTTACATCTGGACGGAGTAGCGCATGATTGGTGGCACCATGGCATGTACACGCTAGGCCATCATGCGGTCAATACCTATCAGGAGTTCACCAGCAGACTGATAGAGAGATTCGATAAGAAGGATCCAGAACTGTATTTCAGAGAGTTGGCTCAGCTCAGACAGACAGGCAGTTTGGATTCATACATTGGTGAGTTTCAGAGAGTGGCAGTCATGGTCACAGGGATTTCAGAACGGAGGCTCATCATACTCTTCGTGGAGGGTTTGACAGAACCCATGAGAGGTTGGGTTAAGGCTTTTGACCCTCCTACACTTCAGGAGGCGATGCGGAAGGCAAGGAGTATGGAGCTTGCTGCTCCGAAGAAACAATTTCAGCCTAAAACAAATAACTTGCCTATTGAGGAGAGTCATACACCAGTTGCAGAACCAAAAAGGAAACCAGTTGCAAGAATTGATGATGCAACTCGGGAGGAATGCAGGAAGAAACAACTTTGTTATTGGTGCAAAGCACCCTACAGCAAGGAGCACGATTGTCCTTTGAGACCGAAGGGCAGAGCCAACCGCGCCATGTGGGTTTACTATGATGATGACGAGTCTGATGATTCAGACCAGCAGGTTGTTTCAGAACATGCAGAGGCCGGGAATGCCTCTACGGAGTTTGGGCCCGATGCCAACTTATCCCCGTTGGTATTATCTACTAGTGTACGGGATGACTCATTCAGGTTCAGGGGATTAGTGGAAGGACAGCGATGTATTGCTATGCTCGACACTGGAGCCACACACAATTTCATTGATGAGAGCTTCGTCAGCAGATGTAGACTCCAGACAGAGGATTTCGCTGGATTCAGAGTTCGGGTGGCAGATGGATATACACTCACTTGCACTCGACGGATTTGTAATCTCACTCTCATGCTGAATGATTATGAGTTGCAGGCAGATTTTTATGTTGTCAACTTAGGAGGGATGGATTTAGTGTTGGGTATGAGATGGCTGCAGGATATCAGTGTGTTCACCCTCAACTTACCTAAAATGGAGATGAGATTTGAGGTCCAGGGCAAGAAATATGTGTTGAGGGGTATTACAAATGGCAGCCTTCGTTCTATCTCTCTCGTTAGTGGGAAGAGCGAGAAGGTAGAGGGGGATTTTGTGCAGACCAGGCATGGTAATGCTCAGTACCCCAGGGGTTCTGAGGCAGTCGTTTGGGATCATCCTAGTGGTTTGGTTCCGTTTGTGACCAATCCATTGTTTGAGACAGATGTTATCTCTACATACGACAATCCGCTCTTTGAGTTTGATATGGGTAACTCACCTGATCCTGGCCTTGAGCAGAGTGATGATAGCGTTTGGGATCCTACTAGTGCACTAGGGTTTCAGACTCAGCTCACGGAGGAGTATCACAGTGTGTATATGGTGCAGAGTGCATATGGCTTCGTGATTGATCCGCAGGTACACACTTTGTTTCAGGTGCACAGTTCTAGCATGCACGTGCTTGATATGTTGGATGATAGTATATCTCGTGTAGTTTTAGGGGGTAAGTGTTGCTTGTTGTTTGACTTGCCTCCTTCTGAGCTTCTTGATCCTATGCCGGACCGCACTGAGGTTAATGGGGAATGGTACTCTTTTCTTGCTGATCAGTTGTGGGAGTTACAGGAGTCCGTTGTGGCCAGCAGGAACATTGTCCGGTACTATCCATGGGATCCAGGTGGTGCAGTGCAGCTGTATTTGCAGAGATTGCTTGAGGACAAGCAATTTCAGGGAGGGCGGACTGTCATGTCCCCGTTTAGCTGACACTGTTTGTCGAAGAGTTAGCCTATAATTTCGATCCTCGTAGGCTGACAGGGTGCGCAGAGGATCATCGGAGGCAGTTATCCAGTGTTTGGTAGCTCCAGTTTCGCAGTTGTGGCAGGTTAGACGCCCTTGAAGTCTTCGAAGAGCTCTTTTCGAGGAACTTTCTATTTTTTAGAAGTTAGATCCCCGACGGAAGCTTCGGGTAGAGGCACTGGCCGCCGATTATTGGCTTCAGTTGACCGATTCGTGATGGTTGATTGTGAATAAGAGAGTAGTGTAGGTTATTAAATATTTAATAATTTGACTTTATTATAAAGTCACTTTATTGAAATATTAAAATATTTAATTAATTGGCTCAATTATAAAGTATTTAATTATACTTTATAATATATTATTATAATGTGACTTAATGAGTATTTAATGCTCATTAAAAGTGGACGCCAATTATTTAATCTTTTTTCCTAAGTTCAAAAGTGAAAATTAAATCATTTATTTAAATGATTATTTTAATGAAGAATTAGGTCGAACTTTTCAAGAGAATATATTACTCTTCACAGGAAAAATCGAACTATCATGTTATTATTCAATTTTGTCTTGATTTTGCTCTGAGCATTGGAGTTTGCAAACCCTAGGGTTTCTGGCAGACGAACGTTTCTGGAGAACGAAAACTCTTCAGAGATTAGGCAGACTGAGGCTGTGAAATATCAGTTGAAGCTGGCACTTGGTGATTTCATTCAGAGATCATAGTTTGAGTTTAACGAGACATTTATTCAGTGGGAAGCAGAGGAAATCATCTGCAGACATAGGCGACTTGAGCAGAGATTAATTCACAGTGTTCTGGCACAAATTCCAAGGAGGTCGTACTTTTCTTTATTGCTGCAGCAAGCCGTACCTTTATGTACTTTCCAGGCCGTACTACCTCCTCTCCAGAGAAAAGCATACATTATTTATCTACAGGTGTTTGGGGCTTGGTCGCCTTAGGTTGCTGAGGAGTTGCATCGTTTTTGTGAACTAGAAGATCCTCTTTATTTCTGGCCGTACTATATTCTTATTGGCTGCTACAGCAGGGCCGTACATTTCTGTACCTTCAAGAGCCGTACCTCTCACTCAGGAAGAAACACATTCATTATCCAGTATTGGCAGAGGGTTTCCATAGCGCTTGGGATATCTGGAGTCTTGGCAACGTTTTCAGAGTCCAGAGAATCATTGGATCTTTCAGCCGCACCATTCCATTATTTCTGCTGGCGCCTGTAAGAAGAAAACCAGGTTTTAGAAATTAAATCAAAATTCATTCATTTGATCAATTGTTACATTGTATATGCTTTGGAGAATAAATAAATTTGTGCGCCTACATGTACTGGTCACTTTCCAAGCATTTTTATTGCCTTAGCTTCTATTTTAAATTTATTAGCAATTTATTAAGGAAATCGCAGCTTTCATATTTTGTCAAAAACCCTCAAAATCACAAAAAAACCAAAAATTGCAAAAACCAAACAAAAACAATTAGGGTTACAGTTTTGAGAACCACCAGGGTTCTGACATTGGCCGTCGGAGTGATGAAATATTCCGAGCCAATTTTTTCGTTTTTTCAATTTACAATTAACAACATTACAAAGCAGTGCACCCGTTAAGGTTAGATGAGAAAACCAAAACGTGCAAGAAAGCAACTCTAACCAGAATGGCACCGATGATGGTGAGCATTGGTCAGAGGATCTAAAATAAACTGCTTATGCTGGAAAAGGAACTCGACGCCAAGTATGTGCTACCCAATCCAAAGCGGAGTGAGGGGCGACCATATGACGGAGTGAATACAAAACAAATGCTGAAAGATAAATGCTGAGAAATGAAACTACTCGACACCCAGAATGTGCTTGCTACCCAGAGTAGGCAGTAGCTACCATAGGGCGGAGGTCAAATTAAAACAATAACAACTGCTGAAAGAAGAAGACTATTACAACTGATAAGCAAGAACTTTAACGACTGTCAGTACTACTGCCAGCTTACAATATTAAAACGAAATCTTGCTTATAATACAAATCAGCCTATAGAAAGAGTTGTACAACATTCATGAAAGGAATTGCTGAATGAAAGACCAATTGAAATGACAACAAATGATCCAACCTCATTCTCCAGATACCATTGAAGTCTTCACAATGCTCTTTTAAAACTTAGCACCAGCAGTCAAGAAGAAATTGCAGATTACTTGGAACTGTTCTGTCAGATCTGCAACTTTAAACATATAACCAGCAGCATGGAATTCTTGAAAAATGCTTGGTACTCCCTCTCCTCTCAATCAATTTGCTTAGACTCACTTCCAAAACCCTTAATGAAGATAGGCGCTCAAGATGAGATCATCAAACAGACTGAACTTGCTTCTTTTAAGGAATGCACAAATTCCAATGTTTTACAAATGGTACGGCCCAGCTAGGGGCGATTTTGTCTTTTAAAAATTAAAGCCTTTATCAAAAAATCTACAACCTTGGGAATAAGGGCGCCTAGGCTAGCTAAAGACAAATAGAAACTACCCACAATCAGATTCTTATCTTTTTTTGATTTTGTAAATAAAACAATAGATCTGCTGTGTAAACATGCAATGCTAGAACATGGGCTAAAATGCTGAAACTGCAATCTAAAGACTTAACATGCAGATTACAATGCAAAACTGATCACAAATGAAATAGCTAAGATGCACTCACAAATAGACTAATAATCATCACTAGTCGTTGTCTTACAAACGAGAAGAGATGCCCAAACTAGGAGGTCTTCATCCCTCGAAGCAATCCAGAATCAATCCAGCAGCATAACGGTGTATTTTCCAAGATGATCCAAAATGATGCACAAGACTCCTTTTTATAACTTCCGCTTGACTTCACGAAACCCTAAAATCTGCTTTTAGGTCAAAACCTTCATCTTCCTCAAGAGGGCGTACTTTCTCTTCAAGGCTTTAGAATTGACATTTTAATTAAATCTCATCCTATGAAATATGCGCCCCTCCAAGCATTGCTTTGACTTAGGGAAATATTAAAATATTCTTTTAATGAGGGCGCCACCCTCAATGCCCACTTTTTAAACACAACATTAAGTCATTAACTCTAGGCCAAGGTCAACGTTAAAATATAATAATTAAAACGTGACTTTAATTTGAATGACTTAACTTATTTCTCCGAAAGTTCCCTGAAGCCAATACTGATGAAGTCAACTGATCAATCTGAAACCGGGAGTCAACCAACCTGAGCTCATCTGGAAAACTGCCAAAAATAGAATTTACTAAAAATAGTAAATTCCAAAAAGTACTCTGAATGCTGAGACGAACATACCACTGCGAAGCCCTCTGAAAACCCAGAAGGAATCCGCCATTAAAACTATCATCTCCGAGCAATGACCTCCTCAAAATTAGGAAACCTTAATTTTAACTTCCGACTAGCCTCCGGGTTCCCAAAGAAAGGCTAACGGTCACTGAAAATGTCAAGCTTGAAAAGGGGACATTACAAGTGATGTCCTGCCGATTGCTGGAGGTCTCGGTGAAATGAAGTGAGTTCGGGGAGAGAAAGGGAGCTTGCTATGAGGTCCTATTGAGAGAATAGTGTCTCGCCGATAGGGAGCTGGCTGCGGTGGGACTCATCGTCGAGAGGAGTTCAATAAGAGGTCTTGCCGACCCGATAGGGTCTTGCCGAGATGAAATGGGCTCGCCGAGAGATATTGCCTTCGGCATGAGCTCTCACCAACACATGGATGTCTTGCTGATGGAGCACAGCGGTATAACTCACCAAGATCGGTATGACCTCCTGCTGACTGAAGGAGCTCTTGCCGAATGCGGCAGACTAAGCGATGGAAAGGGATATCGGGGGTGATAGCCACTGTGGATGCCGTTATAAATTTTGAACTCGCTATGAGGTCTTGCCGATTGTCATGAGCTATGCTGATAATCGTTGAAGGGTCTAATCGCATCGGGGAGACACAATTAGTGTCTCAACGACATGCGATTTTAATGGAGCGACCTTTGACCGCCTGAAAACCTATGTGGCGCGAATTCAACCAATCCGAATGAGCTACAGGAGAGCTGTGGCAGTTTGACCCCTGTGAAGAAGATCAGCGAAACATAAGCAACGTGGATCTGCTCTGAGAATAAAGTGATGAATCAGTGCGATATCCAGGAGGTGTCGTCGGTAAACAGAAGGGCGGAGACCGTGGGGACAACTGGGATGTCAACTGGCGAGGGTCGATAGACATTAATGACATTACCTCAAGGCATTCAAGGTAGTTCGGCAGAGAAGTTCGGGGGTGGACACGGAGGCCATGAAGTTAATACTGTAGTTGCAGAAAAATCCGAAGGCTTCTCCTGAGGGCGATCTTTTCACACCGACATAGACAGCAGGGATACACTTGAATGCAGCATTAACTTCATTGGAAAAGATCTAGGGGCAGATCTTTCTGAGATTGATATTTTTGTAAGCCCTGAGGGGCCGACCTTACTTTTGTATATAAGGCTTTTTTTTGCCTCTTTGTAAAGGAGTTCGGATTATGCATTCTAGAAGAGTTAGTGATTTTTAACAATCCTTTCTCAGCTGATGTATGCTTTGTAACTCAACTGGAATCTGGAATATAAAACACAGAGTTTACCTTAGAAGCCAGTGTTGGTGTTTCATACTGTTTTCATTTCTTTTCAGATTATGTAAGTTTTGAACTGTGTTTTCTAAGTCTGCACTTGAACTTTAAAGTTGTGAAATTCATCTTTCCTTCTTAAAATACATATGCAGATTAAACCTTTTCAAGAATAATGCATAAGTTCACAAAGTTATGTTGAGTAAATGAAGTATCTCTCATTAGTTTCTCAGTGTATGTTCATCTTGTTTTCATTCCACGATTTCTGTCAATTTGGTGTATCACTGCAGGTTTAAGTTTTAATTTTCATACATTCCTTGTTCCCTTTTCTTTCAAAGAGCAGTAGTTTTAGGTGATAACACAAAGGAAGCTGGCCTTCTCTGGAGGTTCATTTCAACTTTAGGTGACCCACAGCCTTGAAATGATCCCATGTTTCTCTAGAAAGCTCAGTTTATAACTTTGCATAGGGTGCATTTCTAGGAGATAACATAAACATTATATATGTCACATACACACATATTTTAAGATATAGAAAAAAGATACACTTATTTATATCACTTAAATTTTTTCTTGCAAATATCTGTCCTTTAACTCCTCAGCATTCCAAATATTGGACTGTGAGCATGTAATGCAATTCACCATGCTTGATTGCTGAAATTAATTCTTCTCTTTTTCTATTACGCTTTAAAATTTGCAATATCTCTTCTCAATCCTTGATCAATGTTCGTTTTTAATCTTGTAGATAAAAAGGGACACTGTGCTTCTGTTTTCATACATGCCAACTATTGTGTACCAGATGTCATGAACATTCTTTACCATGATCTTTCCATCTCTAATCTTGAGAAATATTAACATAAAAATGAGACAGCTTGGTATGTAACACGGCAAATTGCTCCAAGTATTGTAAAGGTACAGGATGGCCAACTAATAAATCATTCCATGGGCCTTGTCAATTCTTCTGGTTGTCTTTCAGCACACATATGCTCAATCTTCCTATGTTCATGCTTCTGCTATCATTATATTATAAACATTGTTCTTCAATATCCATTATCATTTATAATTTTTATATTCATTATCATTTTATTATCCATTTACTCCATCATCATTTAATTAAATAATTCTTATTATTTATTTAAAGTCAATTAATTTTCCTTGTATATTTAAATAAATAAAATGAATCATTTTCTATAAATATATATATCAAAATCCTAAAAAATTCACCTCATATTCTCACATTATTCATAAATAAAATAATTAAATCATCAAATTCCATCTCATTAGTTAACTAATCAGTCAAAATTAGTTAACTCAGTCATCTAATTAGTCAACTAATCGCTCAAATCACTTAACTTGTTCACCAAATAAGTTGACTCATCCATGCAATTAGTTAACCCTTCCATGCATTTAGTTTACTATTTCATGTAAATAGTTAACTCCTCCTAACTTACCAATCAATTTAGTTAAACAAACCAATCAACTCAATCAACTCAAAAACCATAATGAAAAATAAAACTTAAATAGCTCTCAACTTATCCATGATTGTCACCTCTCCTCATCACATCCATCAATCATGAATCAAATTCATGATTCAAGATCAAATCTTAGCCATCCATACAATCCTCCAAAAATCTATAAATTCATCCTCAAATCATCATTTTCAACAACGATTCTTAGTGCAATATTATGCTATCAAATCCCTATTCCAACAAATGCTAACATTATATTATCGACGTTGAGAGCAACCACATATAAACATCATCATGAACAAATACAATCAATCCTCTACCTGAGGTTTTCATGTATTGAAGTAATGTGTTAAATTTTGTTTTTAATGCTTATGTTTTATTCTAAATTTGCACGCTTACACTCGTTCCTCTTAAATATAAATACATAAGGTAAACACTATATAAAGCAAGAGGTTGTGAAGAACATACATAGTCTGCTCAATTTGCCCTGTTAAACATTCAGGGCCACATTAAACACATTTTGAAATATTGGAAAATGTGTCAAATGGGTTCTATTGAATTTGATATTAATTTAGTACCAATGATTGCAGATATCATAATCAAGGTAGTGTTCTTAATTTTTCTGTTTTGTGACTTCTTAAGGGTTGATAAATAAACTTCATTCATTATTGTGATTTTTATTTTATATAGAAACATTCAATAATTTATCATGTAACAACAGACCTGATAGCTTGTTGTGTATCAACCATTGATTTATTTTTAATCAATACTTTAGGCTTCAAAAACTATGTTAAAAAATACAGTTCTTAGATTGTCAAGAGAATTGTGTGATGAACAAATAACCCAAGAGCTCGACTTTCCCATTCCAAGTTCAACTGTTACTAGATCTTCTCCACTTTGGTTGTAAGTATTGGCCATGTGTTTCCAACATGGTACATTAAAGGATAATAATAACCTTCAATATAAGTCTATTTCCATTAATACCAAGCTTTATCACAAAAAGAGTACACTCGGTACGATGCATTTGTTTGTATTTTTTAGTAGGCTTTTATTACTCTTTCCCAGTTTTAGTCTTGTAAGTCTGGATAATCTAGAACATGAAAAATAAATCTCATAAACATCACCTAAGTTTTGCAATTATAATTGCTGCATTGCATTTTCCTTCATTAACATACAGAAATCAAGTCAAATCAAAATAATAGGAACAAACATTAAGAGCAGCCCTTCACATAGCTGAGTGAGACTAGAGGATGTGGAAGAACTAACATGGAATGAGATCCACAAGAGACATGATATAAGATATCAACAAGAAGACATTACAAACTGAAAATAACAATTTGAATAACCTGGAGCTCAGATTCTCTCTCTTCCAAAAGCCTCCACAAATTTTCCCGTTCATTGATGATGTCCATATGTTTCTTCTTCTCTAATTGCAAACTATCTTTGACACTATCTAGTTCTTCTTTTAATTCCTTTTCTCTTTTCTCCTTCAGTCGCATATCCTCTGTTATCTACAAGAGCAAAAATATGAGCCTATATATCTTATCCTATCAAAACAAGATCAACTTTATATAAAGATGCAATCTATTTAGCCAATTTTACAAATTTGACATACCACATCTATCCTTTTCTGTGAGGCCTCAAGAAGTTTTGACATCTCATCAGTATGCTTCTCATATGCTTCAATAGCAGGAGGTTTCACATTTGATTTTATTGCTGTTCCAGTGTTCTTAACAGAATCACTTGAAACATTTCTTGTGCAGTACTTCATTGTCACCTCATTTAAGTGTGTTTGCAGTACCACGCACATATCTTCACCCTACATAAGTTTTATCAATAGAAATTAGATATACAGTCATGAATCAAAACAGAAGAAGATGCTTAGTTTGGATAATATAGAGTGACTTGTAATCAAATTTCTATATCACATGAATAGAACACAACTTTGCAAATCACTACTACACAAAAAAATAAGAACACTGAAAGTAACAGCAGAATAGATCCATTCATTTAAAACAAAATTGGTAGAAATGATACCAAATACTAAACTACTAATATTTGTAGCATAATTAGGCTACGGTGACTCCATTATTTCAATCACATTTACCACTCCTATAACTATTAAATATAGAGATCATCAATGACCAAATAAAAGGCTATGCACACCACAATTCAGCCACTCCAAAAATCAATAAACCTGATAGATCAAGGGTGTAACACCACCTGCCTGTTCTGTTATTGTAGGTTTTTATTTTCCTAGTTGGGTTATTTATTTTCCTATATTCCTAGGTTTTTCCTACACTTTAATTAAGCTTGCTTAGGTTATATTATGTGAGTATTAGTGTGAGTGGGTGCAAGGTGTCGGCATCTTCCATGGGAGTTACACTTGCCTATCTTAAGCTATTGTAGTGGGCTCTTCCCATTGGTCGTATTTGCCACTTCTCCCCTCTCTCATAGTCTATTTATACTCACCTTGTTAGTGTGAAAAGGGTACTTTATCTAACTAGTTCATTCTTAACTAGTTCTCCACTAAAGTCCTCTTCACACTAGCTTAACTTTACGTAAAGATAAGGTGGTTGAGCCTTTAATGACACGAGTTGTCACACCTCATAGGATGCCAACACTTGTCATAATCTGGTTGCATCTATCTCTCCCCTTGGCCTATATAACCAAGGAATTTCCTTTGTAATCTCAATTCTCAAGCTGAATATATCTTTGCTTTTGCATCCTCATAATGCTATTTTGCTTCTGGAGCATTTGTATTACTCTTGTGGAGACTAACTTTGTGTTGCTATTTTGATCTTGTGTCATTTTCTTTCACAGTTTCATATCTATTTATTTGCACTAGTTTTTTGGGTTATTCATCTTTTTAGATTCTAACATGGTATTAGAGCAGTTTTAGTGCAATATAGATTGTAGTTTCCTTATTTGAGAGTTTTTGGGGGGGCTAATAAGCTTTGTTGCTATTTTCTTCAAAATCCCATATGCTCTTCTCTTACGTTTTCGAACGATTTGAAGAATCTGAAAGGATTTATGAAGATCTTGTTAAAATTGCAGGTTTTAGCATGCCTTTGATTGACTTAGGTAGCTGATTGAGCCTTTATAGGCCATTTTTTTCATTTCTGGGGTTGTTTTTTTGTTGCTGGGAGCATTATTTTACACTAGATCCACATTGTTTGTACAATTTAAAGAAAATCCATCATTTGGGTTTTGTTCACAGCAGGAAAAAACCATATCGGTCATTGCTATTTTTTGCATGCAAGTTATATATTTTGCAGAAACCGAATCAGAATGTTTCAACAGACCTCTTCGTTGACAGTTGTAGATTTGAAGGCAGTTTTCAAACGCTTCGTTCTCACTCATACTGGTTCCATTTCTCAAGCATTTTTTTTGATTTGGGCTATTTTCTCGTGCTCTTTGCACCAGTGTAGGCATTTTTTGGTTTTGATGTAGTGATTTTTCAAAAATTGCAGATTCTCACTCATGACTGTACAATTCTCATTTTGGGAACTTCGAAAACTCATAACTTTCTCATACGATCTTGGATTGAGGTGATTCTATTTTTGAAAGTGCATGATTTTTCGAGTAGATTGTAGTGGTGTTGTTAGTTTCACTCGGATTAGCTCTAGTTTTATACTTTCAACATACACCCAATGCGTGAGAATTTTGTAAAGCATTGAGATCAAGGCCACTAAGTGTTATTGCTAGTGGAAGTTGTAAATGCACTAATTATAAGGTGCCAAATCATATTTGCTTGGGGGGGTTCTTTCTTGAGTTAAAAAGGGGGGGTCGTCTTGTGTATGTTCTCTTCTTTTCAGCATCTCTTTTCTGCATTTCTTCATCATGGATCAAACAACAGTACCCATATTAACTCCTTACAACTACTTTGAGTGGAAATCATGCATGACAATCTACTTAAGGAAAGATGGATTACATAGGATAACAATGGGATTTGAAACTGAACCCGCTAAAGATGAAGATGAGCCTATGTGGTTTAACAAATGTGATGAGGCCTATGGAACATTATGTTTCTCTGTTTCTCCTGATTTACTATTCCACATTGAGTCTTTGAATTCACCAAATAAAATCTGGACAAAGCTATAAACACTATTTGGCACACAAGATTCAATGAGGGGTCATATGTTGGAAAATGAACTAATTAGTTTAAGTCCAGGAAATTTCAACACAATTCAAGATTTTTTCACAAAATTGAAATAACTAAGGCTGCAGTTAAAATGTAAGAGACTAGGTGTCTCTCAACCCTGACTTCTGACGATAATGCAATTTTTTGTTTGTTTTGTTGATTTTTGAGTTTTTTTGTAATTTTTGCAATAAGGAGAAATGGTGCGATTTTGAAATAAAATGCTGGGAAAAATAAAATAAAATTCCATAAGACTAGCTATGAACGAATACAACTTATAATCTGAAGACAAATGATTTATTGCTCTTTAATAATGATTACAACTGCGAGATTCAAACATGCAAATAAAATGGCAAGCTATTTATTGATGAACCTGGATAAGCTTACAGCCGTCTGAAAAGAGGCCTATGATGGTACGACGAAATGAAATAATGCAATCTCCCACCCCGAAATCAGTGCAAAAGCTTCAGAAACCCTAGGCCACCTTTGGAAGAAAGATTGACCAAAAAGGCAAGGCGTTTTTGGTTGTGGAAGAGGTACGGCCAGAAAACCAGCAAGTACAGATTCCGTACGGCCTTGGGAATGATGCCAAATGAATACTATCAATCGCCTTTGAAACAAAATCTCTTTCTGGAAGAAATCGATCCAACTGAAGACTGAAACCCCAATCTGAAATATCACAAATATGCTCTGTTGTGACTTCTGAATAAAGCCACACTGATGGACAAGCTTCAACTAATATTTCACAGCCTCAGTATGTCTGATTCTGAAGAGTTAATGTTCTTCAAAACCTGATTGCAGAAACCCTTGTTTCTCCAACTCCAAAATGTTCTCAGAGAGAAAAGACAAAATTTGAATGATCAATCAATAATGAGTTCTATTTTGTCTTTGAGAAATAAATACCTCATCAAAGAAGTTGACCCTCTCAAAAAAGCAATTTAAATGAGAATTAAATAATAATTAAATTCTCCCCTTTTGACTTAGGCAATTTAATTAATAAATGGCGTCCCCTTTTAAATGAGTAATAAATACTCATTTAATATTAATATTATTCCTTTATTATAAAGTATTAAATACTTTATAATTCGCCATTAATAATTAGTACTTTAATATTTCATTTAATTGACTTTATATTATAAAGTCAATTAATAATCATTTAATTATTATCAAACGCTCCAATATTCTCCGTTTGCTCATCAAACTATCAAACTGGGTCAAAACTGAGATGGCCCGCTGAGCCAGGTGCCCTACCAGAAATAGTAACCCCCTGTTGGCCTGACTTACTATAAATAGTAAGTGCTTGAATATCACTCTGTAAGCCTCTGCAAAGGCCCAAACCTGAATCAACAGGTGGAGTAATGTCCTGAAACTCTGGATAACTGCCGTGGACAACCCTCTAATCAAATCTGTCAGCCTACGAGGGTCAAAATGATAGGCTCACTCCTCAACAAACAATGTCAGCTAAAATGGGGACATTACATAAAACAACATGGTATTGATAAGAAAGATGAACAACTGATTCTTAGTATTCTCTCTAAACTAAGTTCAGAATATTCAGTCTTTGTTTCTACCTTCTATGCTACTAAGGGTGCACTTGGGACATAGTTCACTATGCCATCTTTGGATGATTTCACTATCTCTCTCACACGGGAACAAGATAAACTAATCCAGATGGGAACTCTTAAATCCTCTAAGTCACATGCCTTGGCTATCAACCAAGGTACAAAAGAACAAAAAGGACAAAGTAGTAACAATAAGGATAAGAAACAAAAGAATAGCAAGGAGAAAAAGAATCAGATTCTAGTTGCTTCAAAAGCAACCAATGAGACCCAATCTTCTAAGGGTGAAAAGCCTAAGAAAGAGAAGGTCAAATGTGCCTCTTGTAAGAAACTCGGTCATGATGAGCACAAGTGTTTGAAGAAACAAGTGGATCATTTGACACACATTCTTGAGAAGAATAATCTCAGTGTTCTTGATTCCATCAAACAGAGTTCAGAGGAGGGTTCTCACAAGGCCAAAGACAACAGTAAGGGGAAAGGAAAGGGAAAGGCCCTTGTAGCTATTGCTTCTCCACCATCCACATGGGTTCTTGATTTAGGTGCTTCACACCACACGACTTCAACTAAAGATGAAATTGAGTCTATGGAGCCATGTTCTATGCCTTCCATTCTAATGGGTGATGACACTCCACTTGAGGTATGTGGGAGAGGGTCTGTTGATATGGGGGATGGCACATTTCAGGATGTTCTTTGTGTGCCCTCATTATCAACTAATCTCCTATCTATCTATCAAATCACTCACACGGTTACAGGTAAGAGAGTTGAGTTTACTCCTGATCCAATGGTGATTCATGAGATGCAAAATGATTCTACAGTTGTAGTTGGGAGAGAAGATCATCAATCTCGACTTTATTTGTTCTTTCACTCTGTTCCCGATCCCCCATCGACTATTCTACTCACTCATTTAGATGATGTGAGTAATTTATGGTATCAACGATTTGTACACTTGAACTACCGTTATTTGCAGCAGCCCAACAAACAAGATATGGTTACAGGATTGCCTACAGTTTGCTTTTCTAAAGGTGTTTGTCATGGTTGCATTCTTGGAAAACATCCTGAAGAGAAGTTTGACAAAGGCAAAGCTTGGAGAGCCTCACATCTTTTGGAGTTGGTACATAGTGATTTGGCAGGGCCATTTCCACAACCATCTTTCAGTAAAGCTTGATATGTTTTGACATTCATTGATGATTTCTCCAGGTGCACCATTGTGTACTTTCTCAAGCAAAAGTCTGAAGTCTTCGATTCATTCTTGGAGTATAAGGATTTTGCAAAGAAACAAACTGGAAAATCTATCAAAGTTCTGCATACAGATAATGGGGGGGGGGAATATGTCAACCACAAATTTGTGCAGGATTGTGCTTCAGAGGGAGTTGATTTGCAGCATACAGTTCCCTATAGTCCTTAGCAAAATGGAGTTGTAGAACGAAAGAATCGATCCTTGAAAGAGATGGATAATTGTATGATTCACTCCAATTCTTTGGCACCATCTTTCTGGGCAGAAGCCATTAACTGTGCGTGTTATATCCAGAACCGCGTTCCCCACAAAGCTATGAAGGGTGTAACTCCTTTTCAAGCTTGGACCGGTCAAAAACCGTCAGTTAAGCACTTTTGAGTATTTGGCTCTAATGCATGGGCTCACATTCCAACAGAGAAATGTAAGGCTATGGATCCGCAGAGCAAGTCTTGCATATTTGTTGGTTACCCAGATGATGTCAAAGGCTATAGGCTTCTTCATCCTACCACACATGAGTTGTTCATTGAGAGGAGTGTTCAATTTGAGGAGAGTACTTCCAGTCCTTCTCTCAACACTTCTCCTACCACCATCAGCTTGGAGTCCTTGTATCATGATGATAGTTCTTTAGAGGATCATAACACTTCAGATCATGATGAGGAGTCTTCTTCCTCCACTTTAGATGATGATAGTGATCATAAGGATGTACACAGTTCGTCTTCAGAGGATGATGATTCTCCTCTAGATTCTCCTCCTTCTCTAGTGAAATATTCCGAGCCAAATTTTTTCAACTTTTTCAATTTACCATTTACAAATCAATGCACCCGTTAAGGTTAGCAGATAAACCAAAACGTACTGAAACAACTATAACCAGAATGTACACCAGGATCTCGATGTGGGCAAGGTGTGAGCATTGGTCAGAGGATCTAAATCAAATTGCTTATGCAGGAACTCTAACCAAGAATGGCGCCGATGATGGCGAGCATATGGTTAGAGGATCTTCTACTCTACTTGCTGAAAGGGAACTCGACACCAAGTATGTGCTACCCAATCCAGAATGGAGTAAGGGGCGACCATATGGCGGAGTGTTACAAAGTATAATACTCGAAAATAAATGCTGAAAGCTGAAAATACTCAACACCCAGAATGTGCTTGCTAACCCAGAGTGGGAAAGTAGCTACCATAGGGCGGAGATGTAATTATTACAATAACTTCAAATGAAATTGAGCATTACAACCAGATTTGAACAAGACTGAAATTTACTGCCAGTTCTACTATCAGTTTACAAAAATAAGAATCATCCGCCTGCCAATAGCTTAGGAGTTTGAGAGATTAGCATTACATCATAAAGAACTTTCCTTATCTTGGATAGAAGGGCCAAGACCATAACACTCTCAATGATCAAGAGCCTAATTCTGATTTTTGTCACAAATCTGCACTTTACATGAATAATCAGCAGCCTATGAAATCCCTCAATTGTTCATAACTCTCACATAGATCATAAAGAACTCTCCTTAGCTTAGTTAGGAGTGCCAAACAGTGAACCTTTCAATGATCAAATAACAATTCTGGTTTTCTTTACAAATCTGCAATTTTAAATGAATAACCAGCAGTCTAAGAAAGCACTCAGATGTTCATAACTCTTCCATAACTCAACGGATTGACTTGAAACTAAATGCAATATTCCCTAAGAATGAAGGCGCCTATACTAAGACACTGAAAACAGATCAAACAACCTTAAATTATTTATGCACGGGTATCAATGCAAGCAGCAGATGGTACGGCCCTCAAGGAAGGGCGATCTGCTCTTATAAATTAATGGCTTCTCTAAAAAATCTGCAAATTAGAGGATGATTGCGCCTAGACCTAGCAATGAAGATGGAGTAACACCCAGAACAATATTTTGTTGTTTTCTTGACTTATGAATAAAAACATGAATCTGCTGTAGCAAATAATGCAATTTCATGAATAACTCTAATATGCAAAACTGAAACAAGAAAGCTACAAGCTGATTGCAATGCACTAATCTCAAAGCAAACACACAAACTAGACTAAATCACCTCGTCACTGTATTGCAAGCAAGAAGCGATGCCCGAGCTAGGAGGCCTTCATTCCTCGAAGCAATCCTAAAGCCAATCCGGCAGCATAACATTCCTGTAGATAAAAGATGCCCAAATGATGATCCAAGTCTTCCTTTTATAATTTTTGGTTGACTTCTCGAAACCCTAAACTCCTCTCAAAGTCAAAAACCCTAATCTCCTCAAAGATGGTGTCCTTTTCCTTCAAGTTCAATATTCACTTTTAAAATAAATTCAATACTTTAATAAATGCGTCCACCTTATATCTTGATTTGACTTTGGATAAAATATAAAATAATCTTCAATGAAGGCGCCACCCTCAAGAAGACCACTTTTCAAAACAACATAAAGTCAATAGACTAGGCCAAGGGGGTCAACGTTAAAATATAACATTAAACGTGACCCTTTTAATTAAATAACTCACTTATCTCTCCAAATGCGCCCTGAAGCCATTAATGAGCAAGTCAACTGACCAAACTGGAGTAGGAAGTCAACCACGCTGAACTCAACTGTAAAACTGCCAGAAATAGAATTTACTAAAAATAGTAAATTCTTGAAAATGCTTAGAATGCCGAAATGAACATACCACTGCGAAGCTCTCTGAAAACCTAGAAAGAATCCGCCATTGAATCCACCAACTCCGAGCAATGACATCCTTAAAAATAGGAAACCCTAATTTTACCTTCCGACTAGCCTTCGGGTTTCCAGAAAAAAGCCAACGGTCACTGGAAAGATCAAGATCGAGAAGGGGACATTACATCTAGCCATAGGGCCTCTTTGGGCTCGTCAGATTTTGCAGTTAGCAGGTGATTGGGTAGGGGATCCATCAGATCATAGGAGAACAAGGTCACAGTTTCAGGATGTTCCACATGCCTTTCTTGTTTCAGCTTCTGATCCACAGACTTTTCGGGAAGCTTCTGGTGTCCCCGAGTGGGATGCAGCCATGCAAGAAGAGTTCAGTTCCTTGGAGAGGAACCACACTTGGGATCTTGTCCCACTTCCTAAAGGAAGGAAACTTGTTCAATGCAAGTGGGTCTATCGAACAAAATATGCAGCAGATGGGTCGGTTGACAAGCATAAGGCTTGCTTGGTTGCCAAAGGATTCTCCCAAGTTCCAGGGATTGACTACTCTGAGACTTTTGCACCAGTCGCCAAAATGAATTCCATTCGACTTGTTCTTGCCATAGCTGCAACACATAGATGGGATGCTCATCAGATGGATGTGAAGAGTGCTTTTCTTCATGGTGATCTTCAGGAGGAGATATACATGGAGCAGCCACAGGGGTTCGTTCAAGATTCTTCACTTGTGTGTCGTCTTCGGAAGTCTCTCTATGGCCTCAAACAGTGGACTCCTTCCATCTGACGGTGGGGTTCACTCGATGCCATTCCGATCCTAATGTCTACATATTGCAGCAGGATGATACTCAAACCTTCTTGGTTCTCTATGTTGATGACTTGTTGATCACAGGGAGTCACTCATCCACCATTCGGGCAGTGAAAACCGCCCTTCATGATCAGTTTTTGATGTCAAACTTGGGCTTGTTGCACTACTTCTTAGGGATTGAGATTACTTAGTCTTCCTCAGTAATCACTCTTGCACAGTCTAAGTACGCACTTGACATGTTCCAGAGGTTTCACATGGCTGATTTTAAGCCTGCACCAACTCCATTTTTGTCAGGGGTCAAACTTGAGGCTAAGTTCTTCACCCTTGGTTGATGGCACTTTGTATCGACAACTTGTTGGTAGTCTCATCTATCTGACTCGTACGAGGCCCAACATTTCATATGTAGTAGGCATGGTCTCTTGATTCATGCAAGAGCCACATGAGCTTCACTGGAAAGCAACTAAGCGGATTCTTCACTACATCAAGGTTACTCACAATTATGGGATTCATTATGCAGTGGGCGTGGATTTTGACTTGGTGGGACACACAGATGCAGATTTGGGCAGGTGATTCTCAAGATCACAAGTCTACTTCAGGGTATTGCTTCTCCCTTGGTTTCAGTCAAGTTTGTTGGTTGAGCAAGAAGCAGTCTGCTATTGCTCTTTCATCTACAGAGGCTGAGTATCGAGGAGTAGTTAATGCTTCTACTGAGGCCATTTGGCTTCAAAACATTCTCACTAAGTTTGGAATTCCCTTCCGGAAGTGTAGAAACCCCTGTTCTAACTGAACTCTGAACTGTCTGTGTTTTTGCGTGTTTTTGATGTTTTTGGTTTTTTTGGTGTTTTTGTGCATAAATGATATAATGCGATTTTGCAAGAAATTGCTAATAAATTCAAATAAAATACTACAATGCCAATATTGATTGAAAATATGAGATCTAATGATGCCAATCAATATATTTATCTACTGGAGCGATTTACAAAGAGATCTGATAACAGATGAATGAAAAAGCAATGCTTTTATTGATGAAAACTTGATATTGCAGCCAGCTGATAATCTTCATAAAATCGTACGGCTGAAACATAAATCCACTTTCTCCTGCGCCAGATGAAAGAATAAGATGCCAATGAGATATGCGCCTCCAGTGGTGAAGTCAGACTGCCAAATAAGAAGGCAATTTGCCTTAAACAAAAAGTACGGCCCTTTTAGAGATGGTACGGCCTTGCTGTAAGAAGTACGGCTATAGTAGCAACAAGTACAATTTGTACAGCTTTTGATTAAAATGTCTGGATCTTGTAAAATAGGCGCCTCAGTAAGAGAAACCCTTCTGGATAAAGCACAGATTGAAAACCCTGAAGATAAATACTCCGTGAACACTCTGTGATAGCTTCTGAATGAAGATATCTCTTTGAAAGCAATAGATCAACTGTTATTTCACAGTCTTTGAATTGCAACACTGAAGATGGTAGAAACCCCTGTTTCCCCTGTCTTCTGAATCTGCTTGTTTTTGATTGTTTTTTAACGTGTTTATTGCATAAAGCATTGAAGTGCGATTTTGAAAGAAATTGCTGAATAAATTTAAATAAAATAATACAACTCTGAAAATGATATAATCTACTGAAACTCCTGATGCCAGACTATTTATTAATCTTCTGAAATGATTACAAATAAGATCCGATAACATGCAACTAAAAAGGCAATGATATTTCGATGAAAACCTGATTATGGCAGCAAGCTGAAAGAAAACTCTGTGAACGTTCTGTGATAACTTCTGAATGAAGATATCCCTCTGAATGCAATAGATCAGCTGATATTTCACAGCCTCTGAACTGCAACACTGAAGATGGCTCGTTTTCCAATGTCTGTAGACAACTGAAACCCTTGGCTTCGTTCTCTGGAAGAAGACTTGATCAAAAATCGATTTCATAACATAATGAGCTCTGTTTTCAATGAAAACCCTTATATCCTCAAGAGGGTCGACTTTTCTCAAAAAGGCATCATTTAAATAAAATTGAATTTTATCTTTTAATATTTCCAAAGTCTCGAACGCACTTTTAATTATAAATTATAATTAAAAAGTGGCCCCCTTCAATGTTGGTCGAACCCTTCAAGAAATCACTTAAGTATTATAAGCTTCAATAATTAATATTTTAATTTGACAATTAAAATATTAATATCTTTCTCAATTTACGTCCGATTAACGAACCGTCTGAAGTTGGTGAATAAGTGAGTGATCTTGCACATGACCAAACCATACTGCTAAAAATAGCAGGGGTGCTCCGCTGAATGCCAAATACTGCTAAAAATAGCAAGTTAGGCAAAAGACATCCGAAAGAGCCCGAACGAAGCCAACTGGTAAATTCTGACAATCCGAAGCCAAGCCAAGCTCCATCAAGAGACCCTCTAACCATGCATATTAGCCTACGAGGGCTAAGAATAGGCTAAATCCACCGAACTCTGATGCTCGCAAAATTGGGGACATTACAAGATATCTCTTTGAAAGCAATAGATCAACTGTTATTTCACAGTCTTTGAATTGCAACACTGAAGATGGCTCGTTCTCCAATGCCTGTAGACAACTGAAACCCTAAGCTTCGTTCTCCAGAAGAAGACTTGATCAAAATTTCAATATTCAACATAATGGCTCTCTTTTCCATGAAAATTATTTATAACCTCAAGAAGTCGACTTTTCCCCAAAAAAGGCAATCATTAAAATAAAATTGTATTTTCACCCTTTTAATTTTTCCAAAGTTGGACGCCTCTTTTTAATTAAAAGATTAATTAAAAATGGTCCCCTTTTCAATGATGGTCGACCCCTTTAATATTCACGTAAGTTATAATATTAAAATATTATAACTTTATAATATAAGCTTCGAATAATTAATATTTAATTAATCAATTAAATATTAATATCTCCCTCAAAATGTGTCCGATTCACGAACCGTCTGAAGCTGGTGAATAAGTGAATGATTCTGCACGTGACCAAACCATACTGCTAAAAATAGCAGGGGTGCCTCGCTGAGTGCCAAATACTGCTAAAAATAGCAATTCAGGCAAATGGTGTCCGAATGAGCCCAAACGAAAACCAACAGGTAAAACTCTGACAATCGAAGCCAAGCCAAACTCCATCAAGATCCTCTATCCATCCTATCAGCCTACGAGGGTCGCATAATAGGCTAATCATAAGCTCTGAGAGATGTCAACTGGAAGGGGACATGACAGTCCGCCCCTCCTGAAATTGCTTGTCCTCAAGCAATCTCAACTCCGGATGCTGCAGAATATCCTCGCTCTCCCAAGTAGCATCCTCCACTGGAAAATCTCTCCATTTCACCAAATATTCCCTGATAGTCCTCCTACGCAACTGTCTCTCTCTATACTCTAGGATAGACTCAGGTATTAGAATCAACTTTCCCTCATCATCTAAGGGAGTTAAAACTGCAGAAGGTACCACACGGTGTCCCAACGCCTTCTTGAGACGTGAGACGTGAAAAACATTGTGGACCTTTCTCTCTGCCGGAAGATCTAGCTCATAAGCCACCTCTCCAACACGCCTCAGGATCCTGAAAGGACCATAGTATCGTGGCTTAAGCTTCTCTGAACCACTCTTCCTAAGAGTAGACTGACGGTAGGGCTGCAGCATAAGATAAACCATGTCACCCACCTCAAAAGACCTCTCTGTCCTCTTCTGATCTGTGTACTGCTTCTGCTGATTCTGTGCCTTAGCAATATTCTCCTTGAGAGCCCTCATAGTGTCCTGACTCTCCTGCAACAAATCTCCAGCACTCGGCACTCTACTGTCACTTAGTAGCAAATCGAGAAAGCTTGGCGCCTCATAACCGTACAACGCCATGAAAAGGGACATCTGAATGGTCATGTGGAATGTAGTGTTGTAGCAATACTCGCACAAATAAATCCACTTGACCCAAGCCTTTTGCTGCCCTGCAATGTAGTTCCTGAGGTAACCTTCCACCCATTTATTCACTATCTCCGTCTGCCCATCGGTTTGCGGGTGGTAACTGGTGCTCGGTGTAAGCTCGGTCCCACAGAGTCTGAACACCTCCTGCCAGAAGTGACTCAAGAACCGACTATCCCTGTCGCTCACTATGCTCCGAGGCAACCCATGTAGTCTGAATACCTCACGGAAGAAGACCTCTGCTACCTATGTAGCTGTGTAAGTGGTGGTAATCGGAAAGAAGTGGGCATACTTCGTCAGCCGATCCACAACTACATATATACAATCTCGTCCTTGGGCTTTAGGCAAACCCGTAATGAAGTCCATCGACAGGCATTCCCACTTCCTGTCAAGAATCGGAAGTGGCTGCAATAATCTTGCCGGATACGTGTTCTCCTGCTTGTTCTGCTGACAAACAGGGCACTCACACACATTCTGAAGAACATCTGCCTTAAGTCCTTTCCATGTAAATCTCTCCCGAATCTGTCTGTACGTTTTGAAGTACCCGGGATGTCCTGCTGTAGGTACATCATGAAAGGCTCGCATGATAATGTTCTTCATCTTGACCCTAGGATCAAATAAATCCTGTTCTTGTAAATGATCAAGTCATTCACAAGTGTATATCTAGTGTCAACCATCGATCCCTCAACGATACTGGATGCCCAAGTATCCTTGGCATATTCTGCCACAATCAAATGCCTCCAATCCTCAGTAATGTGAACCATAGAGTTCAGATAAGGCCTGCGTGAGAGGGCATCAGCCACTACATTCTGGGTGCCTTTGATGTAAGAGATATCAAAGTCATATGCCTGCAATTTACTCACCCACTTCTGTTGACGATCATTGAGATCTCGCTGCCCCAGGAAATGCCTCAAACTGTTGTGGTCAGTTTTAATGCAGAACTTACTGCCCACAAGATACTGCCTAAATTTTTCCAAGGCATGCATTATAGCTAGCATCTCCTTATCATAAATACTATAGAGCCTCTCTGGCCCTCTGAGTTTACGGCTCTCATACACAATAGGGTGCTTGTCCTGCATAAGCACCGCTCCAATGCCCTCACCAGAAGCATCGCACTGAAGCTCAAAAGGCTTCGAAAAATCTGGTAGTGCCAACACTGGACACGTAGTCATCAGCTCCTTGAACCTCACAAAACACTCCTGTGCCTCAGGAGTCCAACAGAATGCACCTTTTTTCAACAAATCCGTCATAGGTGCTGCATGACGTGAATAACCATTCACGAATCTGCGATAAAACCCACACAAACCAAGAAATCCTCGCAGCTGTGTAAGGTTTGCCGGAGTAGGCCAGTCTATAATAGCGCGGATCTTCTTAGGATCCATCCGCTCCCTCTGCACTGATGATATGACCTAAGTAGAGCAACTCGGTCATCCCCAAATCACATTTGGACTCCTTGGCGTACAAGGACTCCCTCTCCAAAATACTGAGCACGGTCTCCAGATGAGCCAAATGCTCCTGCCACGTCCTGCTGTAAATAAGAATGTCATCGAAGAAGACAAGTACAAATATCCTCAGCAGTGAATGGAAGACCCTGTTCATGGTGGACTGAAATGTCGCTGGCGCATTGGTGAGCCCAAATGGCATCACCACAAACTCGAAGTGTCCACAATGACAACGGAATGCAGTCTTCTCAATGTCCTGCTCACAAACCCTGATCTGATGATATCCTGACCTTAAGTCTATCTTCGTGAAGTAGCATGCACCATGGAGCTCATCAATAAGCTCATCTATGCGAGGTATGGGGTACCTGTTTTTGATAGTCCTCTTATTCAGGACTTTGTAATCGATGCACATGCGAAGGGTGCCATCCTTCTTCTTCACTAGAACAACTGAAGAAGCGAATGGTGATTTACTAGGTTGAATGTGACCCATCGCAAGCAACTCCTTGATAGTCTTCTCTATCTCATCCTTCAACCTTTTAGGATGCCTGTAAGGAGTGATCATGATGGGCTTAGCACCCTCCTCAAGCTCTATAATGTGCTCAATGCCCCTGTCTGGAGGTCTCCCTGGTGGAATATCACTGAATACCTTCTCATGCTTGACTCTCAACTGCTGAATGTCAGGATGATACTCCGTCTTATGCTGTCCCTCCTGTATAGGTGCCAATGTGCACTCGGCAGCCCACTCTACCATGTCGCATGAGTCTCTCCATCCGAGGAAAAGAAATAGTTTTGATGTTGCTGTCTCGAATTGCCTTCAGAATATGTGTCTTCCCATCCACATCAAAACGAATCTCCATGTCTTTGAGACGAAGAGTGACTTCCTCAAGTGAATGAAGCCACTTCATGCCCAAGACTAAATCGATATCCCCCATGTTCACCACGTAATAATCAGCCTTGAACTCATAGTTGTTCAAGCGCAAGGGGAGATCCTTAATCATACGTTCACACCTGAGAGTGTAACCGTCGGCCACCTTAACCCTAATGCCTTCGAACTCCTCAGTTATGAGTCCGCGCTTCTCCACAAATCTAGCATCGATAAAATTGTGGGTGGCTCCTGTATCAAGAAGGGTAATGACCCTTTGTCCTGCCAAAACTCCACGAAGTCTGAATGAACCTTCCTGCTGAATGCTAGATAGGCGTGCCTCCTGAATCTGAAGCTCTGACTCTGCCTTTGCCCTAGGCTCTGAAGTCTCTGACTCTGACTCCTCAGAACTCTCCTGCTGTTCGGAATTCTCAGATTCCGACTCCTCGTAATAAGCCCACATCACTCGATTGGCCTTGCCCTTAGGCCGCAAAGGACAATCATGGTTGGCATCATAGGGACCTTTGCAGTAGAAGCAAAGCTTCTTCCTACGTAGATCATTGAGAGCCTCTCGATCCAAAGGTGGTGCTGCTGATTTGCCCTTTGAATCATTCTTAAAATCTGATTTTTCTCTGTTAAAATCTGATTTCTCTCTGTTTTTATTGAAGCCCTTATGGTCCCTGGATGAGGAAGTGTTTCGGGAGTTAAATCTGCTGGATGGTGCTGCCAACTCCATGCTACGCGCCTTCTTCATGGCTTCCTGTAACGAAGGAGGATCAAAGGATTTGATCCAACATCTCAATGGTTCCGTCAGTCCCTCCATAAAAAGCACTACAAGTCGCCTCTTTGAAATATTCGGAACCATAACAGACAATCTCTGGAAGTCACCAATGTAAGACTCCAAACTGCCACTCTGTCGCAACTGAGCCAAATCTCTGAAATAGGATTCTGGATCCTTCCTGTCAAATCGTTCTACCAACCTGTCAACAAACTCATGATATGAGGTGATCCGATCATGCTAGAGTGTCACCATCCCGTGGTGCCACCAGTCGTAAGCTACCCCCTCAAGATGCAATGTCGCATACCTAATAGCATCCCTCTCAGCCATCGGACGCAACGTGAGGAAGGTGTCTAGCTTACTGATCCAGGCCTGAGCGGTAACCTTGACACTACCGTCAAACATCGCTAGAGTGAGTCTGTTGGTAGCATGCTTCAGATCATTATTCTGGTATCTAGGTCTCCAATCCTGTCGACCCCTGTGATCTCTCCTCTGTGTAATGAATCTATCAAAGGTAATCCTCTCTCTGACATCTGGTGGTACTAACTCCCACTCCTCGTTCGCTGCCATAAGTGTATCTGCGAACAACTCATGCTCCTCACCTGCCATAGCCTCATCGGCCTCCTGTCTCACAAAAGTAGGCCTAGTGGGCCTGTCTGCCATCCGTGAAGCAGTCCTAGGTGCTCTCCGTGATCCTGCATCACTCCTGTCCTCGTCACGATGTGGTGACGGTCTCCTCGGCGTACCTAATCTCTGGAGTGCCACTGTCAACTGCTGTAGCACATCGTTAAACTGCCGTTGACCTGCTCGTAAATCTCTGAGAGCGTGTAGAACCTCTGCATCGTCTTGATCCCTAGGGTTTTGAGGAATATCTGTTCTGTCAGCCATGTTTCCCGGCTGCCTGTTCAAACCCTGTTGCCTGTCAATCAAGGCTCTCCTGCGAGTATAATACCTGTGTGACCCAAACTCTTGTGGCTGCATAAGATTGCTAAACCCTCAGGATGGCAGGATTTAGCTCTGATACCACTGTAGAAACCCCTGTTCTAACTGAACTCTGAACTGTCTGTGTTTTTGCGTGTTTTTGACGTTTTTGGTTTTTTTGGTGTTTTTGTGCATAAATGATATAATGCGATTTTGCAAGAAATTGCTAGTAAATTCAAATAAAATACTACAATGCCAATATTGATTGAAAATATGAGATCTAATGATGCCAATCAATATATTTATCTACTGGAGCGATTTACAAAGAGATCTGATAACAGATGAATGAAAAAGCAATGCTTTTATTGATGAAAACCTGATATTGCAGCCAGCTGATAATCTTCATGAAATGGTACGGCTGAAACATAAATCCACTTTCTCCTACGCCAGATGAAAGAATAAGATGCCAATGAGATATGCGCCTCTAGTGGTGAAGTCAGACTGCCAAATAAGAAGGTGATTTGCCTTAAACAAAAAGTACGGCCCTTTTAGAGATGGTACGGCCTTGCTGTAAGAAGTACGGCTTTAGCAGCAACAAGTACAATTTGTACGGCTTTTGATTAAAATGTCTGGATCTTGTAAAATAGGCGCCTCAGTAAGAGAAACCCTTCTGGATAAAGCACAGACTAAAAACCCTGAAGATAAATACTCTGTGAACGCTCTGTGATAGCTTCTGAATGAAGATATCTCTCTGAAAGCAATAGATCAACTGTTATTTCACAGTCTCTGAATTGCAACACTGAAGATGGCTCATTCTCCAATGCCTGTAGACAACTGAAACCCTAGGCTTCGTTCTCCGGAAGAAGACTTGATCAAAATTTCAATATTCAACATAATGGCTCTCTTTTCCATGAAAATTCTTTATAACCTCAAGAAGTCAACTTTTCCCCAAAAAGGCAATCATTAAAATAAAATTGTATTTTCACCCTTTTAATTTTTCCAAAGTTGGACGCCTCTTTTTAATTAAAAGATTAATTAAAAATGGTCCCCTTTTCAATGATGGTCGACCCCTTTAATATTCACTTAAGTTATAATATTAAAATATTATAACTTTATAATATTAAAATATTATAACTTTATAATATAAGCTCCGAATAATTAATATTTAATTAATCAATTAAATATTAATATCTCCCTCAAAATGTGTCTGATTCACGAACTGTCTGAAGCTAGTGAATAAGTGAATGATTCTGCACATGACCAAACCATACTGCTAAAAATAGCAGGGGTGCCTCGCTGAGTGCCAAATACTGTTAAAAATAGCAATTCAGGAAAATGGTGTCCGAATGAGCCTGAATGAAAACCAACTGGTAAAATTCTGACAATCGAAGCCAAGCCAAGCTCCATCAAGACCCTCTATCCATCCTATTAGCCTACGAGGGTCGCATAATAGGCTAATCATAAGCTCTGAGAGATGTCAACTGGAAGGGGACATGACAGGAAGCCCACAGTCATCCATTGTGACAACCAAAGTACAATTCAGATCTCTCGCAATCCGGTCCATCATTAGTGAACCAAGCACATCGAGATCCACATGCACTACATTTGGGATCTGATTCACAGTGAGATCATTGACCTCAAGTATTGTCCGACATCACATCAAATTGCAAACATCTTCACCAAACCCTTCATTGAGATCAAGTTCCTTCATTTGCGGGCTTTGCTTGGGGTGTGGTTGGTGTCATCCATGGGGGGGCTACTTAGTCCTTTTCTTTTTTCATCTGTTTTTTGGGGAGGAATTTTGTCCCACTAGGTTTTCTCCTTTTCTCCGGTTGTGAGAGATTTTTTTGCATTGCATTTGTACATGGGTACCTAACATGGTCTCATTTTCCGGGACCCATCTTTTTTTACATCCTCCTAAGTCGTGCTTAAGGGGGGGTGTTAGTGTAGGTTTTTATTTTCCTAGTTGGGTTATTTATTTTCCTATTTTCCTAGGTTTTTCTTACACTTTAATTAAGCTTGCTTAGGTTATATTATGTGAGTATTAGTGTAATGACCCTGCTCAAATCTGATCTCAAAATGATGATAAAAGGGCTCAAGGAATTTCACCAAACACTTTGCATACAAGGTATATTTGACTGATATAAAATTTCAGATTGCTTCTATGACTCTTATCTCCACTCAACATCAATAAAAATGCTTGCAAATGACTATAAGTTGACTAAACAATGTCTTAACATGAATGTGCAACTCATTTTGGCAATATTGAATGCATATATGAGATCTAATCATGAAAAATGATCACCTACAACCAATTGGTATTTTAACAAACAGTTGGTATGCAAACTAACAAGCTGAATACAAATGATATAGAATTGCTCAAATGACACCAGCAACTTATATTCCCTTAATTGCACTGAAATATCTAATACAAAGCTCATGAAACATGGCCAAGACTCATCTCATTTACATTGATTACAAAAAATGAATATGCCGGTAAAGATGCACACCTACAGCTGCAACTCTAAACTTTCCCATATGCAATAAAATTATGAGCTACTAATAGTGGAACCTGATTGAATGTTGAAGCCCTTGATGATAGATGAAGTAGCAATCAAATTCCAAGCAAAATGAACTCCTCTTAGGCCCAATTGATGCTTTCACCTAGCCGCCCTTGTTCTTGCCTGACAATACTTTAGATAAATAAATGCAGCAATTAAACTCCACCTATTGGCACTTGAAATGATTGGTAGGACCAAAGGATTAGAATGCAACAATGCCCAGAACCATAGGAGGCTTCGATGATGAGATGTGAACAAAAATATCTTGCCAATGGCGCCCTTGCTGTAGTATATTAGACCATTGCAACTTCAAAATCAGCCCCTTAACACAATGCAAAACTCCTCCAAAATGCATGAAACATCATCTCCATTCACCATAGAATGTAATGCTGCAACCTTCTTGGAGGATCGATGCCAAATGAAGGAGATATATGCAAAATCATGGCACTAATATGCAGACTAAGATGACTATAATAATATATCAGAATTCTAGAAATGACTAAATGAATGCAAATCGACCTCCTCAATGCAAATTTGTTGAAGACTATGAACTCCAAAATGTCTCCAAAGAAAACACCAATCGATATCATACAAAACTTGGCCAAAGGCCCCAAAGTTTTAACCAATGAAGCACAAATGAAAGTCTGAAGTAACTTTCTCCCAGCTGCAATAATTCAAGTGATATTTCACACCCTCAAAATTGCTATCAATAGGAAGTTTTCGTTTCCTATGATAAAAAACAATCTGCAGAAACCCTAGGCTCCACAAGATGAAATAACAAACATCAACATCAAATCTGGATGATAGACAATGAGCCCTCAATGCCTATTTATTCTTTTTCCTCAATAGGTTGGCCTTCTTCTAGAACTTTCCCAAGTCACCTTCTAGAAGGAATATTATAATGTTATTTTATTTTATTATTTTATTATTGCACTTTATAATAATACAAAATATTAATCAACTCCTAAAGTGCAATATAACATTATAATATAAAATAAAGGTTTCCATAAATAGAAATATCCATGATGATACTAGGAAAACCTTCATGAAGTCACGAAATGAGCCAACCAATCAACTGGGTATCTGTCAACCGATCCTCTGATTAAGTCCCATTAGCCTATGAGGATCAAGAATAGGCTAATTCCTCTAAACTGCATTGCTCATGAAAAAGGGGTCATTACAATTAGTGTGAGTGGGTGCAAGGTGTCGACATCTTCCATGGGAGTTACACTTGCCTATCTTAGGCTATTGTAGTGGGCTCTTCCCATTGGTTGTATTTTCCACCTCTCCCTTCTCTCATAGTCTATTTATACTCACCTTGTTAGTGTGAAAGGGGTACTTTATCTAACTAGTTCATTCTTAACTAGTTCTCCACTAAAGTCCTCTTCACACTAGCTTAGCTTTACATAGGGATAAGGTGGTTGAGCGTTTAATGGCATGAGTTGTCAAACCTCAGAGGATGCCAACACTTGTCATAATCTGGTTGCATCTATCTTTCCCCTTGGCCTATATAACCAAGGCATTTCCTTTGTAATCTCAATTCTCAAGCTAAATATATCTTTTCTTTTGCATCCTCGTAATGCTATTTTGCTTCTGGAGCATTTGCATTACTCTCGTGGAGACTAACTCTATGTTGCTATTTTGATCTTGTGTCATTTGCTTTCACAGTTTCATATCTATTTATTTGCACTAGTTTTCTAGGTTATTCATCTTTTCAGATTCTAACATGTTCAAAGATTTGTTCTTCTAAATACTAATCAATTATGGATGCTTATACATGAAGCCTTCATCTTCCCATGTAGCATCTTCTTTGGATAGTACTCAAACTTATGAGGTGTTCTATGATTAGGATTAGCATCATAATCCTTGTATGTAAGAGTGCTTCAAGTTCCAATATGATCCTTCCTTTTTCATCTAGCTTTAGTAAATCTGCCTATACTATGATCTTGTTTCAGTCACTTTTCTTAAACATGACACATGAAAGGCTATATGTACCTTTATGGACTGAAGTAATTCCAATTTTTATACCACACCACCCATCCTCTACGATGTCATGTCCCCTTTCCAAAATTCATTTATCTAGGAGACACCCAATCTATTTCTTATTTCTCATAGGCTAAAGGTTGAAGTTAGGGAAATAATTTAATAATATTTTAAGTGTCTAGTAGCTTTATTTTATAAAAGATACAATTTAAATAATTATTATTACTTTATTGATATGAGCTAAATGAAATATTTTATTAAAAGTGTTTTTGAACACCTTTGGAGAGAATTTTAGGTTGGAAAAGATAAATTGAAATTGTAAGGAGTGAATATAAAAGAAAAGTTTGGAAGGAGAAAATGCATTCATTGTTATTGTTACTAAACCTTTTTTTACAAAGTTTGAGCATTTTGTTCATCTCCACACCTGAGGACAAAAACCTTTTGGTGCAAAAATCTAGAGGACCAAAAAACCCTTCTGTTTCCAATTTGGTTCCATTCAAGAGTCAAATATTGTTAATGTTAGAGTTTCCAATAAACTCCATAAAACCAAGATCACCTACAAAACTTGGAATAGCCTTCTACAAGGAGAAAAAACAATGATGCAAGAGCAATTTGCAAAAGATGTGCAAATAATATTATTGAGAATAATGAATTACATGAGATGACTTGCTTTTATAAAGCAATATGCAAAACCCTAAAGGTAAAACCTAATTAGGACCTAAGTAAACTTAATAAAGTGTAATTAATATTTAATTATACCAACACCCCCATTAAGTGCAACTTAGGGCGGATAAGAAACATGCAAATAATACATGGGTCCATGAAAGCATGAATGGGTCTTGGCTACAAAGCCATGTTAGGTACCCATGTACATATGCAATGCAAAAGAAATAGAGAATGCAACCAAGTGATGAAAGATGGAGGACTCCATAAGACCCCCCAAGTACACCATCCATCACATAGATACATAGGAAATGCCCCCCATAAGAGGGAAAAATATGATGAAAGAATCTGAAAGCTATGTGTATCTTGATGTTGATGCCAAATTGTGACTAAAACTAATCCATAAGAGAAAGTACCATGAAGATTCTGGAACATTAACCATAAAATGAATGGCCCTCAAAATGAAATGTGACTTGATGAGAATTTGGTGCGATTCAGGATAATTAACCATAGGCTCTCAATTTGAGACATGAATTGATGCGAACCAAAATGTCTCAAGTTATGAGCAGGATTGTGGCCAAAAGAAACTACAAAATCCAGATACAACTCATGCGAGTTGTCATCAATATGAAGATGGGATCAAAGTGCATTCCATGCGAGTACACTCTAATCAAATTATTATGCAAGAAGCTCCCTTGATGGAACTTTATTGAAGTTCATTTATTACAATACCCCAAGATTGTGGCCAAAAGAAACAACAAAATCCAGATACAACTCATGTGAGTTGTCATCACTATGAAGATGGGATCAAAGTGCATGCCATGCTACTACACTTTAATCAAACTATTATGCAAGAAGCCCCTTTGATGGAACTTTATTGAAGTTCATTTATTACAATACCCCAAGATTGTCAAAGGAGAACATGCAAAACATGCATAAATCAAAGAGCAAATGAAAACATAAAGCATGCAAAAAGGAAAGATTGCATGCAAGGATTAATGTTCACATCTTCCTCCATGAAAAAAAAATGACCTTAGATCTCTGTAGAGGACGAAATTAGTTTTTTGACAATATAAAGTTTTCGAAAAATGGACACTGTATACTCAAGTTATGAATTTTCGAAAAAATGGGTAAATTTTGCCAGTCGACAATGTAGACTCGACCCTTCTAATTTCTGAAAATTTTACTTGTTGCATACAAAAACTAATGAATACCTAGATAATATTTTGGTGTTGCCAACAAAACCCAGAAAGCGTTTTTGAATCCAAAAAACAAAACATGTTATTTGGTAAAAATGAAAAACTTCAACTGTAAGGAGAATATCCATGATTTTGACAGCCATTTCTACAAGTTCTCCTCACTATCTACAAAATCTAGCAGATACCCAAATGGTATTTTGTGATTTTAAACAAAATGTAAAAAATATTTTTCTCAAGAATACATGAAGACAAATATATTGTCCATTTTTTATCCAAAATGCACCAAAAAATTGCTCAAGGTTGATCCCTTGAGGATCCAAAAAAAAACTCTTTGATTGAATTTCTCCTGGATTTGAGGAGCTTGCAGATTAGAGCTCTGATACCATGTTAGAGTTTCCAATAAAATCCATAAAACCAAGATCACCTGCAAAACCTGGATTAACCTTCTACAAGGAGAAAAAACAATGATGCAAGAGCAATTTGCAAAAGATGTGCAAATGATATTATTGAGAATAATGAATTACATGAGATGACTTGCTTTTATAAAGCAATATGCAAAACCCTAAAGGTAAATTCTAATTACGACCTAAGTAAACTTAATAAAGTGTATTTAAATATTTAATTACACCAACAATTACAAGTAAAAAAGTATTTCCTAATTAATTATATACTTAATTATTAGGTCCTTTTTCTTCTAATTACTTAAACTTATTTAGGTCATGTTCTTTTTATGTCTCATGTCATAGGATGAGGACGCATATCCTCACCTAAGGTTTCTAGGTTTATTATCCTTTTATAAAGATTCTTTATTGTATAATCATTAAGATGCACATTAATTATGATTCGTTTTTTTGGATCAATAGCTCTTGGCCTCCATAGCTTTGTTATTCTCTCTTTTTGTGACAAGTTTTTGATTGCAAGTGATCCTTGGGAGTTGATTTTTCCAACTTCAACATGGTATTAGAGCTTCAAACCTGTAATCCCCTCTTCTTTTGAGAGAATTTTTTTCCTTGAGATATCATTCGATGCATCCTAGACAAAAACATAGTCTTCCATTGGATTTAGAGCTATTGGAAAAGTTAGATTTTCCTTTTGTATAGCCTGATTTGGACTCTAGAGGTTAGATCTACAAAAGTTTGAAGTAGTTTTTTTTTTTTCCTGATCCGGAGGGTAGTTGCAATTTTAGAGCATTTTGAACCAAAATGGACATTACCATCACGCTCAGAAGGCCCAAAAACCTTAAGGTCACCCATCAAATCATTGAAATCCATGTCGGTTGGGGAAAAAAGTGTTTTGTCAGGTCAACTGTACGACCTCCCTACACACAAGTCGAGGGATTCTAAAATTGGCGGATCTCCGAATTTGGAGGTGTTTTTTTGCCTAGTCCTACCCCTCTCCATTGAACTTTTCAATTTTGCACTCCATCTTCTAGAGACGATATCTTGACCATACGAAGGTATTTTTCAGATTTTTGAAACAAAGGAGAATTTCATGCTCTTCATAGTGGTGAAGGTGATTTTAAGTTTTGGCTTTTGGTTTTTTCCAAAAATCAGTTTTCTTGGTGTTGTTGCTGTAATGTCCCATGTCAAATTGGATTTGGAATTTGCAATTTTTTTTTGATTATCTCAGTTTGACATATGAGAACATTTTGTCAAACATTTGATTGGTATATTGCACTGAGTGATTTCTAATGGATTATGTGGTTTACACAAGACACATATGAAACTCAACAAATAACATTACCATATAATGGACTATTTCAAATTGTAGGATTACACACTACAATAAAATGAAACATTAAACCCTCAACAATTATATTTTTGAACAATACTAATAACAGAGATAAAAAATCAGATGTGCAGTTACAGTCTAGAACGATTAAATACCACTTTGCAACGTTACAATGATATAACAATCCACTAGGGAGTGCCACAACCAACAAATGATGGTCACCACTGAGTGAGAGGAATGGCGATTAGTGTAACAGCCCAACAACTTGAATGAATCACACCAAAAATCAGTCTCATGCCAACCAATGTCTAAATGCCTCTTTGCAATAGTCCACAATCTTCCAAATAATTATGTCCACCCTTTTCCAATTGCCTAGCACTCAGGAAAACTCATGCCACCTTGGTTTTCAGGTCTGAAACTCACGAATAGGAGCAGCAGCTACGTATGAAATCCCACAGCCTCTTTGAACAACAATTGGAAGAGTTAGGAGGGCAACAAACAACAATAGCACCCTCAGCAATTTCCACGCCTTCATTCAGCCCCACGATCTTGCCTATTATTCACAACTCACAGAGATATAGGTACGACTCCATTGTGAAAAGATAGATGCTATGCTGGAATTGTAGCAATCATATGCCTTCAGATATTCCCCATATCCAAGCCAGGTATGAGTATGAATGTATTTTCCCAGCTCAATCGCATGCAACAATAAATCACTTCAAACCCCACAATTTGGAACTCCACACCAGCAACTATTCGGATGAATTTTCAAGAGTCCTCTCCAAAAACCTTACTCTGAAAATATAACCAGTATCTGCAAATTCCTCATAAATCCTTCAAACCCTAAATTTTGAAGTTCTCTTGTAATCGTGAATGTGCAAAGCATAACCCTTAAATGGAGTTATCCGCAAGTAGCCTTGGGAGATCTTTCACTCCTGTACCATGTTGTTCCTCATGAGGGCTTTCGTCCTCAAGAAGAAAGACTTTTAGACTTTCCAGTCCAACCAGTGAAACCCTTATCAATTCCTTAAAACGTGAATGTGCAAATGAGCTCACAAAATGGCTTTTATATCTCCCTCCAATTCCCATGCCCAAGTTGGCAATTTAAAATTATTTAATTTAATTTATTTCCTACCTTATATCTCCTTTAGGTTGGCACCACTTTATGATATTAAATATTCTTTTAAAAACCCCTTATATCACCTTTATCATAAAGCCATTTAAGTTAATAAATAACGCATTAGAGTTAAAAACTTTTAATTTAACTTTACTATTACATTATTTAAACATGAAGCTCTAAACCAAGATAACTACTAGGATAAACCCATGGTAAGAATTTTCCAACATTCCTAATACGGAAATACTGCCAACTAGCAAAGATGCTGACCACCCTGTGACTTACCAAAAATAATAAGTATGGAAAAAGTGTTTGAAACATGCTCTAGAAGGTACACACGAATAATCTTTTGAACATTGATTTGAGAAACACAAATTGATCTCAAATGATTGACTGACCAGTCACAGACGCCCAATGAGGGGCCCCTTGACCATCTTGTTAGTCCATAGGGACCAAGTGATAGACTAATCTCTACAACTAATGATTGCCTAGGAAAAGGGGACATTATAGTCCGCCCTCCCCAAGATTTCTTGTCCCCAAGCAATCCATGCTTGAACACCCTGGCTTGTCACCTGAATATTGGAATCCCAAAAGAGCCTATAGAATCTGTAATAACCCATTCTATTGCTAAACCAATCGCATAACGTAGATGACATGAGGAACACTAATAAGGTTATCGCAGTTCAAAGGGAGGGCAATCAGTTCAATCAAATAATTAATTAATGTAATGTCCCCTTTTTAGCCCTATGCTTTTCAGTGGCCGATAGCCCATTTCTAAAGTCTTGTGGGCTACTTAGAGGCATTTTTAGGGTTTCCTAAATTCTTGGATTTTTCTTTTTGTCTTTTTCAAGGGTTGGTTGCAAGATTTTTCCAGAGGGGTTTCTAGGTCTTTCTGGGTTTTAGGAGAGCTTTGGTGGGCTGTCACATGCATTTTCATCAGTGACTATTTCTGGACTTACTATTTTTAGTAAGTTACGACAGCTACCTGAAATGTGCTCAAATGGTGTTTGGAGTCACTTACTATTATTAGCAATATGCTATTTTTAGTAAGGGCTATTTCTGGCAGTGTGGTTTGGTAGCAATTCAACACTTAGTTACTATTTCTAGCAATGTGGTAGTGCAGTTTTGGCATTGGCTTCTCCAACATTCTTGGAGTTCAAAAAAGGAAAGGTTAATCACTTAAGTCATATTTTAATGTTTCTTTTTGGACCCCACACCTAGGCAACATGACTTAAGTTGTTTTAAAAATGTGGACTCACGACTTGGATGCCAAAGTTGGAGATATTTGCAAATTTAAATGTTAATTTGATGCTTGATAAAGTGGATGCCTAGTTTGACAAGTCTAAAAGCTAATGAATATTATATTTGTCCCAGGAATGTGGTGCCCCTTCTTTCAAGTTTTTCCACCACCTACTACAAAAATGAACAATTTGGTGCATGACAATGTGGTGGACTATGTTATGTGGTTTCCATGCAACAAAAAGATCAAACATGGAGCAAGTCTGCACTTGTTTAGTGGTAATCACGTGTTTATGCTTGAAAGAAGAGGGCTACACTGGTTATAGTGGTGTGGCAAAGATAAATGTGAGTATTCGAAACAATTATAGAGCACCCAATGCATTTGGCACATGGTCTACACCCGGGATCTAGAATCTCGCCATGCCTGCAGGGGGCATGCGTCCCCGAACATGATCCACTAGTGGCACCTTCAAATTTTGCAAATTTGAAGTGCCTATGCACTTTCAAGTTGGTGACAAAGGTTAGGTTTTCTTCCTATCAAATCTACCCTGGAACGCATCTTCAACAATTAAAATTTTGCAACTCAAATGTCTTCATGCAAATCTGTGTGGTAGAAAGTTTTGTGGTAAAAATGGTAGTATGATCGTTTAGTTTCGTGCTTCCAAGATGAGTCCTGATACACCATTTAATGTGTTTCTGTCATGTCCCCATTTTTGACGAGCATCAGAGTTCGTAAGTTTGGCCTATCAGGAGACCCTCGTAGGCTGATAGAGTGGTTAGAGGGTCGTTTTGGAGCTTGGCTCAGCATCAGATTGGCAGTATTGATCAATTGGCTTTCGTTCGGGCTCATTCGGACGTTTCTTGCGGAGTTGCTATTTTTAGCAGTTCCTGGCAGTCAGCGTGGGACCCCTCCTATTTTTAGCAGTATGGCTTTGACAGCATTCAGAATCACTTCAGTGTTCGTCAGCTTCAGACGGAACAGTTATCGGATGTGTAACGAGGAAGATATTAATATTTAATTATATTAATTAAATATTAATTATTTAACGATTATAATGTAAAGTTATAATATTAAATTATAACTTAAGTTATCTGCCTTGAGGGGTGCGCCCATCATCAGAAAGGGGCCAGTTTGAGAATTAAATTATTATAAAATATTTTGGCTGGAGACTATTGAATTATTAAAAGATTAAAATGTGAATATTTTAATTAAAACCCTATTATGGTGGAAATCGCACTTTTGTGAGGATAAAGGGTTTTGCATTGGAAAATGTGCCATTTATGACATTTATGAATTGAAAATTGATCAGTCTTGCCAAAGAACGGAGACCTTAGGGTTTGAGTTCGAAATTCGTTGGAGAACGAGCCATCTCCATCGAAGCAGTTCAGAGGGTGTGAAATAACACCTGATCTATTGCAGTTGAGAGATTTCTTCATTCAGAGGAAATCATAGAACTTCACAGATTCTTTCAGCATCAGAGATCTTGTCAGGGTTTTTTCCAGAACACATATATTCTTCAAGGCGTAATATTTAAGAGGGCTTGGACATTGTTTGCAAAAGCCGTACATCTTATTTTATTGCTGCTGTGTTCCAAGGCCGTACTGATTGTACCAGGCCGTACATCATTGGAAAGGGCATATTCTACAGAGGAAGCATAGTTTTTCATCTGGGATCATATTGCAAATCTTAGCGCCTATCTTATTGTTATCCTGGAGACTTTAGTGAGAGCCGTACATCCATTCATTTATTGCTGATTGCTGTCATCAGCCGTACAAACCTGTAGCAGGGCCGTACCAACCCTTTTGGGGCATATTTTTCAAGGAGAGCAAAACGCCTTACATCCTGGACTTCTATCTTCAGCAGTGGAGGCGCCTAGGAGTCTGGAGTCATCTGCAATCACTGGACAGAGGGAGAAGGGCATACTTATTGCAGCCGTACCACTTTCATCAGAATATTTAATGCTGTATCAAATAATCAGGTTTTCAAGAAATCATTGCCTTTTACTTTGCATGTTTTCCGATCTTCATTGTAACTGTTTCAGAAGACTTATATTAAGATTGGCGTCCATTCTGGCTATTGATTTCATCAGTATCAAAGTAGATTTATTTGTATTGAATTTATGATCATTTATTATCAAAATCGCCATTTTCATTAATTATTCAAAAACTCAAAACAAGCAAAAACACCAGAATACTTCAAAAATACAAAATAACTGTCAGATTCGTAGAATAGGGGAAACTAGGGTTTCTACAGTGGTATCAGAGCTAAATCCTGCCATCCTGAGGGTTTAGCCATCTTCTGCAGCCGGAGCAGTTTGGGTTTTACCAGGTATTATACATGCAGACGTGCTCTGATTGACAGGCACCGGAGTTTGAGCAGGCAGCCGGGAAACATGGTTGACAGGAATTACAGGACTGATAAAACAGGAAATCTTAGAACAGAGATTCCTCATGATAACAGAGATCGGAATAGTACAGAGGTCTTGCATGCACTTAGAGATCTTCGTGCAGGTCAACGGCAGTCAAATGGTGTATTACAGCAGTTGGCAGATACACTTCAGAGATTAGGTACTCCGAGGAGATCGTCACCACATCGTGACGATGACAGGAGTGTTGCAGGTTCACGGAGAGCTCCTAGGACAGTGTCACGGACAGCAGATAGGCCTACTAGGCCCACTTTCACGAGACAGGAGCCCGATGAGGCTATAACAGGTGAACAGCATGAGGGTTTGTTCGTTGGTACCTTTAGGACAGCGAACGACGAGTGGCAGTTAGTACCACCTGAGTTCAGCGGAAGGAATACCATTGACAGAACACCACAAAACACCGAAAGAGAAGTGGTTAGCATGTTCCAGGAGTATAGCATTCTACCGCAGAAAATTAAAAGGGAACTCCCTTTTATGAGTTACTTGGATTTGCACCCGAGCCTTTGCCGTAAGACGGAGTTTGCAAGGAACAAATATCTCACTATAGCTCGTGAGTTGTTTACACATGGAACGGATAGAGAATCTATGCATAAGGGTGATACAATCCTTCATGAGAATGATTTGGTTTTTTCCAATCCCTATGAAGTAGGCAGAAATTTATGTGATGAATTTGATAGAAGTGCTGATTTAATTCGAGAACACACTAGTACAGCCTTGGGTAATGATTTACCTACATCGTCCTTGCAAGAGGTGGCCCAAGAAATTTCTACCAAGGAGGCTACTTCTGATTTTTATGATGAAACTTCGCGCGAGCATGAGCCAGCAGCTGTTTCACAGATGCAAAGTAACCCTATTGAGTTGTCGCGTGAAGAGACTCAAGAGTTGGGTACTACGGATGCAATTGGTGTTGATACTTTATATCATGGTGAGTCTGATTTTCCGGATCAGACCTTTGAAAACCAGTTAGAGGATTCATATGTTGATATGGAATCCCAGGATCATGCGTTGGATGGGCATGTAATTACTTTTGGAGTAGAAGCGTGTGAAGATACTGTCATACCAGCAACTTCTACCGTATCAGTTGAGTCATCCTTTGAGGTACAGAGCAGCAGTACCTTAGATGTTGAGGTGTGCATGGGTGAAAGCACACATGATGCTGCTTATCATGAGGTGAGTGATGACGGATCAGCGTCATATCATAGTGCATATGGTGAACCGGAAATCTTGTATGGGGGTCGTAAGCTTCAGAGTCCGCATCATTTGGTTGGACAATTACAAGTGAATGACACTATGATTGCTACCGCCCTTGAGCATTTTGACGTTGCTCGTCAGATGTTGACTACCTATGGTTGGAGCCCGCCTTTGACAGATGAGCACAGTGAGAGTGGTTTCTCCCTTGCAGTGATACATGCACTTCGAGAAGCAATTGGAACGATGAAGCAAAATTACCTCAGATTACTAGCAGACAGGGATTTCCTTCTCGAGTGGGATTGCATTTGTTATGATGCATGGACGGGAAAGGAGGAGCGGATCGATGAGCTCACCCATGAGCGTGAGGTGACTATGGATTCATTGCAGAGCACCCAGTTGGCTCTTCGTGAGTCACAGTTACAGATTGAGAGGCTTACCGTGGCGTTGAGTTTGGCACAATCTTCACCACCTTTGGATATCGTTCAGTCTTGCATGGCAGTGGTTGGTGAGGAGTATACACCCATGGTTCATAGCCGAGAGGGAGATGTTGAGGATGTAGTTACATCCAGCACGGACACGGGAGCAGTTGATACAGATAGGATGAGTGCACTAGATGAGAGTTGCAGTGAGCCACGCATTGCACCAGGTTCTCATGAGATTAGTCCCGTGATAGGTGATGCAGGGCAGGTTATTGTTAGTCCCTGTGATATGGGTGTTGGTTCACTAGAGAGTTGTGTGACAACCCTCGATACTTGCCCATCTTCACAACAGATATTCAGAGTCTCATCCAGTTGGGAGAGTGGTACTTGTGTTGATTTGTTTCCATCTCCTGGAAGCAAATCAATCTTTTCGTCCGATGCAGTTGACTATGATCGGCAACTGGTTGAGCCAAGTCAGGAGTACAATTCAATTTATTATTCCAGCGATTCAGAGATGTATGATTCAGATCAGGATGGAGTGATTGTGCAGTTTGTGAACAATCCATTATTTGAATTTGATGGTGGTTTGGTCTATGATAATCCACTCTTCGAGTTGGAGGCTGATCGTACTCTTGATGCTAGTTCTTGGTTGGGTGATAATCGTAGTGTTTGGGATTGTTCCAGTGCATCGCAATTCCAAACAAGACTCACATAGGAGTTTAATGAGGTGTACACGGTGAGGAGTGCTTATAGTTTTTCCTTTGATCCACCTGTACATGATTTGTATTCGATGCACCATACTTGTGCACAGGGTGATTCTCTCAGTACAGTTGAGGGGAGTAATTCATTATTGTGTGCAGAGTTACCATCTTCACAAGATGGGGTTGGCGGCTGCAAGTACTTGACTCAGTTGTCTGTGGGGTATTACTTGCAGGGACAGCAGTCCGTTTTACATCATGCCGATATGTATTTGACAGGGTTTGATACTTCTATGTCGCAGATTTTTCATACAGGTACAGGGTTACAGGGCGACTATGGTGTTAGTTGGCATGATGGCTGGGTCAGTTATCACATCCATGAGGTTGTGGCAGAGGACAGGGAGAGATTCAGTGTAGCAGATGCTTCTAGAAGTTATTTTCTCCACATGACCGATGGGTGTGAATTCAGACTGTATTGGGATCCAGGTGGTGACAGTTTGGGTACTGAGTATTGGATGGGTCCCACTGGGTCACTTCACTATTCTCAGCATGGTGAAGTTGGAGGCAGTAAAGCACAGTGGCAGTCGGAGGATGACAGTCACGACAGACTTTCACTCTGGGTTTGGGATCCAGGGATAGCTTGTGCAGTTGAGTTTTTGTTGATGCTACAGGAGATAGTTCGAGATGTGTGGGACATTTCACAGTTTTTCTTTTGGGCCTCCCGAGG
>VDFB02366365.1:0-29676 GCA_007258455.2 Sequoia sempervirens | reverse complement strand
GGTTGTATTTTCCACCTCTCCCTTCTCTCATAGTCTATTTATACTCACCTTGTTAGTGTGAAAGGGGTACTTTATCTAACTAGTTCATTCTTAACTAGTTCTCCACTAAAGTCCTCTTCACACTAGCTTAGCTTTACATAGGGATAAGGTGGTTGAGCGTTTAATGGCATGAGTTGTCAAACCTCAGAGGATGCCAACACTTGTCATAATCTGGTTGCATCTATCTTTCCCCTTGGCCTATATAACCAAGGCATTTCCTTTGTAATCTCAATTCTCAAGCTAAATATATCTTTTCTTTTGCATCCTCGTAATGCTATTTTGCTTCTGGAGCATTTGCATTACTCTCGTGGAGACTAACTCTATGTTGCTATTTTGATCTTGTGTCATTTGCTTTCACAGTTTCATATCTATTTATTTGCACTAGTTTTCTAGGTTATTCATCTTTTCAGATTCTAACATGTTCAAAGATTTGTTCTTCTAAATACTAATCAATTATGGATGCTTATACATGAAGCCTTCATCTTCCCATGTAGCATCTTCTTTGGATAGTACTCAAACTTATGAGGTGTTCTATGATTAGGATTAGCATCATAATCCTTGTATGTAAGAGTGCTTCAAGTTCCAATATGATCCTTCCTTTTTCATCTAGCTTTAGTAAATCTGCCTATACTATGATCTTGTTTCAGTCACTTTTCTTAAACATGACACATGAAAGGCTATATGTACCTTTATGGACTGAAGTAATTCCAATTTTTATACCACACCACCCATCCTCTACGATGTCATGTCCCCTTTCCAAAATTCATTTATCTAGGAGACACCCAATCTATTTCTTATTTCTCATAGGCTAAAGGTTGAAGTTAGGGAAATAATTTAATAATATTTTAAGTGTCTAGTAGCTTTATTTTATAAAAGATACAATTTAAATAATTATTATTACTTTATTGATATGAGCTAAATGAAATATTTTATTAAAAGTGTTTTTGAACACCTTTGGAGAGAATTTTAGGTTGGAAAAGATAAATTGAAATTGTAAGGAGTGAATATAAAAGAAAAGTTTGGAAGGAGAAAATGCATTCATTGTTATTGTTACTAAACCTTTTTTTACAAAGTTTGAGCATTTTGTTCATCTCCACACCTGAGGACAAAAACCTTTTGGTGCAAAAATCTAGAGGACCAAAAAACCCTTCTGTTTCCAATTTGGTTCCATTCAAGAGTCAAATATTGTTAATGTTAGAGTTTCCAATAAACTCCATAAAACCAAGATCACCTACAAAACTTGGAATAGCCTTCTACAAGGAGAAAAAACAATGATGCAAGAGCAATTTGCAAAAGATGTGCAAATAATATTATTGAGAATAATGAATTACATGAGATGACTTGCTTTTATAAAGCAATATGCAAAACCCTAAAGGTAAAACCTAATTAGGACCTAAGTAAACTTAATAAAGTGTAATTAATATTTAATTATACCAACACCCCCATTAAGTGCAACTTAGGGCGGATAAGAAACATGCAAATAATACATGGGTCCATGAAAGCATGAATGGGTCTTGGCTACAAAGCCATGTTAGGTACCCATGTACATATGCAATGCAAAAGAAATAGAGAATGCAACCAAGTGATGAAAGATGGAGGACTCCATAAGACCCCCCAAGTACACCATCCATCACATAGATACATAGGAAATGCCCCCCATAAGAGGGAAAAATATGATGAAAGAATCTGAAAGCTATGTGTATCTTGATGTTGATGCCAAATTGTGACTAAAACTAATCCATAAGAGAAAGTACCATGAAGATTCTGGAACATTAACCATAAAATGAATGGCCCTCAAAATGAAATGTGACTTGATGAGAATTTGGTGCGATTCAGGATAATTAACCATAGGCTCTCAATTTGAGACATGAATTGATGCGAACCAAAATGTCTCAAGTTATGAGCAGGATTGTGGCCAAAAGAAACTACAAAATCCAGATACAACTCATGCGAGTTGTCATCAATATGAAGATGGGATCAAAGTGCATTCCATGCGAGTACACTCTAATCAAATTATTATGCAAGAAGCTCCCTTGATGGAACTTTATTGAAGTTCATTTATTACAATACCCCAAGATTGTGGCCAAAAGAAACAACAAAATCCAGATACAACTCATGTGAGTTGTCATCACTATGAAGATGGGATCAAAGTGCATGCCATGCTACTACACTTTAATCAAACTATTATGCAAGAAGCCCCTTTGATGGAACTTTATTGAAGTTCATTTATTACAATACCCCAAGATTGTCAAAGGAGAACATGCAAAACATGCATAAATCAAAGAGCAAATGAAAACATAAAGCATGCAAAAAGGAAAGATTGCATGCAAGGATTAATGTTCACATCTTCCTCCATGAAAAAAAAATGACCTTAGATCTCTGTAGAGGACGAAATTAGTTTTTTGACAATATAAAGTTTTCGAAAAATGGACACTGTATACTCAAGTTATGAATTTTCGAAAAAATGGGTAAATTTTGCCAGTCGACAATGTAGACTCGACCCTTCTAATTTCTGAAAATTTTACTTGTTGCATACAAAAACTAATGAATACCTAGATAATATTTTGGTGTTGCCAACAAAACCCAGAAAGCGTTTTTGAATCCAAAAAACAAAACATGTTATTTGGTAAAAATGAAAAACTTCAACTGTAAGGAGAATATCCATGATTTTGACAGCCATTTCTACAAGTTCTCCTCACTATCTACAAAATCTAGCAGATACCCAAATGGTATTTTGTGATTTTAAACAAAATGTAAAAAATATTTTTCTCAAGAATACATGAAGACAAATATATTGTCCATTTTTTATCCAAAATGCACCAAAAAATTGCTCAAGGTTGATCCCTTGAGGATCCAAAAAAAAACTCTTTGATTGAATTTCTCCTGGATTTGAGGAGCTTGCAGATTAGAGCTCTGATACCATGTTAGAGTTTCCAATAAAATCCATAAAACCAAGATCACCTGCAAAACCTGGATTAACCTTCTACAAGGAGAAAAAACAATGATGCAAGAGCAATTTGCAAAAGATGTGCAAATGATATTATTGAGAATAATGAATTACATGAGATGACTTGCTTTTATAAAGCAATATGCAAAACCCTAAAGGTAAATTCTAATTACGACCTAAGTAAACTTAATAAAGTGTATTTAAATATTTAATTACACCAACAATTACAAGTAAAAAAGTATTTCCTAATTAATTATATACTTAATTATTAGGTCCTTTTTCTTCTAATTACTTAAACTTATTTAGGTCATGTTCTTTTTATGTCTCATGTCATAGGATGAGGACGCATATCCTCACCTAAGGTTTCTAGGTTTATTATCCTTTTATAAAGATTCTTTATTGTATAATCATTAAGATGCACATTAATTATGATTCGTTTTTTTGGATCAATAGCTCTTGGCCTCCATAGCTTTGTTATTCTCTCTTTTTGTGACAAGTTTTTGATTGCAAGTGATCCTTGGGAGTTGATTTTTCCAACTTCAACATGGTATTAGAGCTTCAAACCTGTAATCCCCTCTTCTTTTGAGAGAATTTTTTTCCTTGAGATATCATTCGATGCATCCTAGACAAAAACATAGTCTTCCATTGGATTTAGAGCTATTGGAAAAGTTAGATTTTCCTTTTGTATAGCCTGATTTGGACTCTAGAGGTTAGATCTACAAAAGTTTGAAGTAGTTTTTTTTTTTTCCTGATCCGGAGGGTAGTTGCAATTTTAGAGCATTTTGAACCAAAATGGACATTACCATCACGCTCAGAAGGCCCAAAAACCTTAAGGTCACCCATCAAATCATTGAAATCCATGTCGGTTGGGGAAAAAAGTGTTTTGTCAGGTCAACTGTACGACCTCCCTACACACAAGTCGAGGGATTCTAAAATTGGCGGATCTCCGAATTTGGAGGTGTTTTTTTGCCTAGTCCTACCCCTCTCCATTGAACTTTTCAATTTTGCACTCCATCTTCTAGAGACGATATCTTGACCATACGAAGGTATTTTTCAGATTTTTGAAACAAAGGAGAATTTCATGCTCTTCATAGTGGTGAAGGTGATTTTAAGTTTTGGCTTTTGGTTTTTTCCAAAAATCAGTTTTCTTGGTGTTGTTGCTGTAATGTCCCATGTCAAATTGGATTTGGAATTTGCAATTTTTTTTTGATTATCTCAGTTTGACATATGAGAACATTTTGTCAAACATTTGATTGGTATATTGCACTGAGTGATTTCTAATGGATTATGTGGTTTACACAAGACACATATGAAACTCAACAAATAACATTACCATATAATGGACTATTTCAAATTGTAGGATTACACACTACAATAAAATGAAACATTAAACCCTCAACAATTATATTTTTGAACAATACTAATAACAGAGATAAAAAATCAGATGTGCAGTTACAGTCTAGAACGATTAAATACCACTTTGCAACGTTACAATGATATAACAATCCACTAGGGAGTGCCACAACCAACAAATGATGGTCACCACTGAGTGAGAGGAATGGCGATTAGTGTAACAGCCCAACAACTTGAATGAATCACACCAAAAATCAGTCTCATGCCAACCAATGTCTAAATGCCTCTTTGCAATAGTCCACAATCTTCCAAATAATTATGTCCACCCTTTTCCAATTGCCTAGCACTCAGGAAAACTCATGCCACCTTGGTTTTCAGGTCTGAAACTCACGAATAGGAGCAGCAGCTACGTATGAAATCCCACAGCCTCTTTGAACAACAATTGGAAGAGTTAGGAGGGCAACAAACAACAATAGCACCCTCAGCAATTTCCACGCCTTCATTCAGCCCCACGATCTTGCCTATTATTCACAACTCACAGAGATATAGGTACGACTCCATTGTGAAAAGATAGATGCTATGCTGGAATTGTAGCAATCATATGCCTTCAGATATTCCCCATATCCAAGCCAGGTATGAGTATGAATGTATTTTCCCAGCTCAATCGCATGCAACAATAAATCACTTCAAACCCCACAATTTGGAACTCCACACCAGCAACTATTCGGATGAATTTTCAAGAGTCCTCTCCAAAAACCTTACTCTGAAAATATAACCAGTATCTGCAAATTCCTCATAAATCCTTCAAACCCTAAATTTTGAAGTTCTCTTGTAATCGTGAATGTGCAAAGCATAACCCTTAAATGGAGTTATCCGCAAGTAGCCTTGGGAGATCTTTCACTCCTGTACCATGTTGTTCCTCATGAGGGCTTTCGTCCTCAAGAAGAAAGACTTTTAGACTTTCCAGTCCAACCAGTGAAACCCTTATCAATTCCTTAAAACGTGAATGTGCAAATGAGCTCACAAAATGGCTTTTATATCTCCCTCCAATTCCCATGCCCAAGTTGGCAATTTAAAATTATTTAATTTAATTTATTTCCTACCTTATATCTCCTTTAGGTTGGCACCACTTTATGATATTAAATATTCTTTTAAAAACCCCTTATATCACCTTTATCATAAAGCCATTTAAGTTAATAAATAACGCATTAGAGTTAAAAACTTTTAATTTAACTTTACTATTACATTATTTAAACATGAAGCTCTAAACCAAGATAACTACTAGGATAAACCCATGGTAAGAATTTTCCAACATTCCTAATACGGAAATACTGCCAACTAGCAAAGATGCTGACCACCCTGTGACTTACCAAAAATAATAAGTATGGAAAAAGTGTTTGAAACATGCTCTAGAAGGTACACACGAATAATCTTTTGAACATTGATTTGAGAAACACAAATTGATCTCAAATGATTGACTGACCAGTCACAGACGCCCAATGAGGGGCCCCTTGACCATCTTGTTAGTCCATAGGGACCAAGTGATAGACTAATCTCTACAACTAATGATTGCCTAGGAAAAGGGGACATTATAGTCCGCCCTCCCCAAGATTTCTTGTCCCCAAGCAATCCATGCTTGAACACCCTGGCTTGTCACCTGAATATTGGAATCCCAAAAGAGCCTATAGAATCTGTAATAACCCATTCTATTGCTAAACCAATCGCATAACGTAGATGACATGAGGAACACTAATAAGGTTATCGCAGTTCAAAGGGAGGGCAATCAGTTCAATCAAATAATTAATTAATGTAATGTCCCCTTTTTAGCCCTATGCTTTTCAGTGGCCGATAGCCCATTTCTAAAGTCTTGTGGGCTACTTAGAGGCATTTTTAGGGTTTCCTAAATTCTTGGATTTTTCTTTTTGTCTTTTTCAAGGGTTGGTTGCAAGATTTTTCCAGAGGGGTTTCTAGGTCTTTCTGGGTTTTAGGAGAGCTTTGGTGGGCTGTCACATGCATTTTCATCAGTGACTATTTCTGGACTTACTATTTTTAGTAAGTTACGACAGCTACCTGAAATGTGCTCAAATGGTGTTTGGAGTCACTTACTATTATTAGCAATATGCTATTTTTAGTAAGGGCTATTTCTGGCAGTGTGGTTTGGTAGCAATTCAACACTTAGTTACTATTTCTAGCAATGTGGTAGTGCAGTTTTGGCATTGGCTTCTCCAACATTCTTGGAGTTCAAAAAAGGAAAGGTTAATCACTTAAGTCATATTTTAATGTTTCTTTTTGGACCCCACACCTAGGCAACATGACTTAAGTTGTTTTAAAAATGTGGACTCACGACTTGGATGCCAAAGTTGGAGATATTTGCAAATTTAAATGTTAATTTGATGCTTGATAAAGTGGATGCCTAGTTTGACAAGTCTAAAAGCTAATGAATATTATATTTGTCCCAGGAATGTGGTGCCCCTTCTTTCAAGTTTTTCCACCACCTACTACAAAAATGAACAATTTGGTGCATGACAATGTGGTGGACTATGTTATGTGGTTTCCATGCAACAAAAAGATCAAACATGGAGCAAGTCTGCACTTGTTTAGTGGTAATCACGTGTTTATGCTTGAAAGAAGAGGGCTACACTGGTTATAGTGGTGTGGCAAAGATAAATGTGAGTATTCGAAACAATTATAGAGCACCCAATGCATTTGGCACATGGTCTACACCCGGGATCTAGAATCTCGCCATGCCTGCAGGGGGCATGCGTCCCCGAACATGATCCACTAGTGGCACCTTCAAATTTTGCAAATTTGAAGTGCCTATGCACTTTCAAGTTGGTGACAAAGGTTAGGTTTTCTTCCTATCAAATCTACCCTGGAACGCATCTTCAACAATTAAAATTTTGCAACTCAAATGTCTTCATGCAAATCTGTGTGGTAGAAAGTTTTGTGGTAAAAATGGTAGTATGATCGTTTAGTTTCGTGCTTCCAAGATGAGTCCTGATACACCATTTAATGTGTTTCTGACTACGATCGGGCTAGATTTGGTGTTCCTAAAATTTGTAAATTTAAAAAATCTAAGGGGAACCCATTTCCTATTTTGGTCTCAAACGTCTCCATTTCCAGTTTTATCAAAATATCAAATGATGCACTATTTTAATGTCTTTTAGATGCAACAAACACCTTTGGCAAGCTTGTTTACAAAGGAGGTACTAAATTTTGGCTTGTTGGGCAAGATTTGATGGAAAACCCATGTTTTATTTAATTTATCAAGCTTGCTTGCAAAAAATCTCGGCTCTTGGATTTCTCGTTTGTGCGCAATGAATTTTCACTATTTTGGCAGATCGAGTTTATCTTTGGAAGTCAATTTCACTTGCTGGGAAAATATCTTTCACCTAGGCGCAACATAATTCACTTTAATCAAGTCGATTTGGAGGTGGTTCGATTCCTTGGTGATTCATAATTCATAATCGATTTATGCTGGGAAAAATCGTGGGCCATCAAATAACACAGGCACAACAACTTGGCAACAAGGTAGTTCGATTTCTTGAAGGAGTTCGATGGGATTTTGTATTGCTGTCATTGCTTCATCAAGGCGTCAACCAGGTTCTTAATTTCATTGTATAAACTTGCTATTGTAGTTACATCTTCATTTCATTGAACTGGTCTGCCAATAGTTGTAATCGCTGTCATACAGTGTCTTCAATATTGTGATCTTGATAGTCAGGTCTGCAATTGTAAAGTCATTATATTGCTGCCAATCAGTTTTCATTGTCATTTGGCATGTGTTGTAAATCGTCCCTGTTAGAGGCGATCAGCATTGGAGTTGTCTCAGCATTGTAATAAGTTTGCATTGCATATTTGCAGTTCAATATTTAATAGATTTGGAGTTGGGAGTTTGCATGACATTTGATTGTTAAAATGTCTTTGACTGTAACAGAAAATTAGAGGTGTCTTGGTAGCTGCATTTACTTTCTAGACATCATAAAATCTCGAAAAAACAAAATACTCTTGCATTTCATATTCATTTCAGTCATTAGTATACTAGCATTCATGCATATTTTATCATTATATGAGAAAAAGCAAAAAGATAAATCATTTACCAGCTGAAAGAAGATTGCAAGGCAATTGCTTGACGAAATTCCAAATCATCCAAAACTGAAATTTAAGGTCAGAATTTGCAAGGGTCTTTACACCAAATCATACCATTTTATCATGTATGTGTTATTGCTCAAGCTGGTCATATCATTCTTTCCCAGCCATACAATATTTTCTTGTTGTAGCTATACTATTCATCAATTGCAACAATTATTATTATCATACCTTTTAAAGTTATTTGGTTTAAGGTTGAGTGCCCTACAAGGGTGAGAAGAATTTTAATATTATTTATGACCAAATTTTGATTGCTGAAAATAATAGTTTTTGTTATCTTGCTCGCCGTTCAAAGGAGTCGCCGTACTATTTCAAAGACTATAACTTGTTGTTGTTACTGTTTTGCTTTAGAGTAAAGGGATTTGCTTCATTTTATTTATGATATGATATATTCTTGAATGGCCATAGGCCATACTCAAGCCTTGCCAATATTTCAACCTTAAAATTGTAAATAAAAAAAGAGGGCACTTATTATAGTGATATCAAAGCATGATCGTGCCAACTTATAGGGTTACAATTAACAGATTTTAATGAAACCTAGTGATAGAGAAAAAATATTTTATCAAAAGGAAATAAAAAAGCTTTTATCAGAAGGAAATAAAAAAAAATTGCAAAAATTGGGTGAAGAAACTGAATAGATAGAAATGGATGATAAAAGTAAAACAATCCTAATAGATGAGGAAAACGTTGCTAATCAACATAATTCCATCATTAGTATGAGTTAGGGACAACAATAGATGACAATCCTTATCGCTTAGTTGCAACAAACAATGCAAAATTTAAATATTCTAAGTCCTTCCCAAACCCCTAAAAGTGAAAGGAGTGCTACTACTGCTACAAATAATAGAACTGTTGGTTCTACATCTAGATATTTCCAACCTAAGTTTTTGTAGAGTATAACTTGAATAAGAGGAACAACAGAATCAAGAGGGAGGCAATTTTGCAGCTTACTTTGATGAATATAGGACTCTAGGACCAGCATTTCATGTGGAGATCTCTCTTTCTAATTTCTACAATCTTAAAGTGAAAAGTGGACAAAAGAATTATACGAGGTATCAACTTCATAGAGACTATAGTTCAAATTGAATAAGTTGACCATTCCGTCTTATGATGGATCGAATAAATGTACAACTCATACTTGGGTGCAAAAGTTAGACACAACACTTTTCACTTAACCCAATGTATAAAGAAGAAGCCATCAAATTCTCTACCCCTCATCTAGATGGCATAGCTCACGAGTGGTGGTACCAAGTGATGGGAACCAAGGACATAGTTTAATCAATTCATATGATGAATTCAGCCAATGACTCGTTTACAAGTTTGATAGGAAGAATCCTAAATTGCATTTCAGAAAGTAGGCTCAATTGTAATGACCTGCCCTATTTTATATAATGCTTTTCTAATTTGGAAATTTGACAAACACTTAGCAAACACACTGTTGTGATATATTTTGCACCCTTTTAAACAGTTTACATATGTCCTGATTTGATAGTGATTTGAGCTATAAAATTTAATGTTGTTGAATAACAATGTTTTCATACCAAGTTCACAAAATTTGACATTCATAGCACTGATAGGAATGTTTGCATCTAGTAAATCGCAATGACCATAACAGTTTTCATATTGGAAAAACAATATGAAAACCACATATGTTAAAGTAGTATAATCTGACCTTATTTCCAGCTAGGTAACAACACTTTGTTTGCTACTATTAACCTTTCACAGGTCTGAAAGTAAAGTGCAGACTTGTAAACCCTTCTACAAGCTGAAACACAATTATCAGCTTCTTTAATTTCTGCTATACTACATGTCCACTCTAGGAGATGAAGCACCTAGCAGGAGCAATGTCGACTAGGATTGGCCTGATTTCCAATGCCTAGGGTAAATTTATTCATGCCCAGAAAATAATTAATATCACCACCACCATAGAAGGCTTGAAACTTGAAATAAGGCCTCCCAATATCCTTGACAAATCTCTTGCAATTTTATCTACTAATTTTGTCTTTCCTAGCAAGATTTCACAAAATTGCTCATTTACAAAGTACTTGCAAAACTTCTAAAAAATATTGAAGAACCTTCGATTTGTACCTACAAACCCTTCTGATTAATTTTGTAAATCATTTCACTGAAGTATCAACATAGTTTATGTGTGAAACTATCAGCAAATTAACCCAAGAGGATCTTTCACCACTGAGGAAGATAATCTTATTGAAGGTTTTCATCTTCAAGAAGTCTTGGATTAAAAACCCGACAACATACCATGACAAAATCCAAGCATATGAAAATAAGCTTCAAAATGCCCTTTTTATTTCCTCTTGTGAAAGTTACATTTAATTTTTTAATATTTTGCATAAAAAACTCAATGCTCACCTTTTGGAGAAATAAATGAACTTAATAAAAATTAAATACTTTTCTCCAAGTGCTCAAGTAATAAATATAAAGCCACTTTAATAATTTAAATAAATATTTGAATATGACTTTATAGTTTATAATAAACTATTAAAACTTAGGCATTTAGTTATTTTTTCCATTTGACCCACGAAAACATCACCGGAGCATCAAATCCCAAAACTGACTATGCCAAATTGAAGTTGACAACAAAGAATTATAATTAAGGCCATTATGGTGACTTTCCAAAAATAGCAATAAGCTCCATAAAAAGTGGACGGACTAGATGTTCAAAATCGCTTTTGAAAGCATCATCCCAAAGCATGTTAACAACAACGCTCAATGCTATGACAAAACCTAGAAATATGTTGAGAAAATACCCCTCCAAGAATTGTGGAGCTCCCTAAACACTCAGTTAGCCTACGGGAACTTGTTGAATATGCTAACGGTCAACATAGTTGAACAAGCAAAAGAAAGGGACATTGCATCACTTAAGACAATATAACACACTACATAACTATGTGGTAGAATTTCAAAGGTTGTCAATGATGTTTCTTGATGTATTCAAAAGGAGATGTTTTTTTCATGGAGGTCTTTATTGAGCCTCTTAATGGTTGGGTGAAGGTTTTTAATCCACAATCATTGCAAGAATCCATTAAGATGACTTTGAATTAGGAATCATCTATATTTGTGGGGCAACAAAAAAAATGTTTCAGAAAAGCACATTTCATCAGAAAGAAATAACTCGAAGAACAAGAAAAGAGAAAGAAACCAAAAATAAAGTAAGGAGAAACAAATTGTGCTTCTCATGTAAGGAGTCATGGGTACCAAGATAAAAATGCCTTGGTAAGGGAAAAGTACATTACATTGAGATAGTTCATATGAGATATAAAAAACAAAGAAACTTGAGTTTGAAATGACCACAAATGAACCAAATCTTGATAGTAAACTAGTAGAAGAAGCTTGAGGAGGAAACATTAGTACTCTTTTTGGTGTTCCTAGATGTTATCTTTTTAGGGTTTTTGGAGTTTTATAGGGGAAGAAAACTATACTTCTCATTAATAGTGGGGCAACCCACAACTTCATAAATGAAGGATTGGTTGTTGAAAGAGGATTAGAAATAGAGGATTTTGAAGGTTTTAATGTTATAGTGGTTGATGGATTTACTATCCCATGTATGAAGAGGATTCAATAACTTGACATCACTTTAGGGAGGAACAAGGTGCATGATGGTTTTCATGTAGCGGGCCTTGGAGAGACCAACATGGTCTTAGGAGTATGTAATGCCCAAAATTAAAATTTTTGCTTCATTAAGGCATTTTGGTAAAAATGGTCAAAGTCTTGTAAAAATTGTCATCAAGTCAAAATTAAAAAAAATAAAGATGTGATTTAGGGTTTTTCTGGGTTTGTTGTCAAACGAATGCTAGAAATTTTTTCTAAAAATAGAAATTTCTATTTTTAGAAAATGTCTAAAAATCAAATCTTTGCATGGGGGGCTCAAACTGATTTTGATTGGTTGAAAATAGATCCCGATCAAGCTAGTCCAGTCAGAATCATCAAAAAGTCATTTTTTCTCTGGTGGGTCTATTTCACTTTTTCAGAAGATAAATCAGGACCTCTGAGGTCATCAATGGAGGATGGCCAACTACCAAGTGTCAGATTCAAAGTCTCAAATGTTGCACAGATCAATCAATTGCGAAAGATGCTTGAAAAATGGTGAACAGGGGAGGGGAATCTAAAAATAGCAAAATTTGCAAAAAATATTCTAATAATGGAAAAGAAAGGCGCATTATTTCAAGGAACCTGGTTTTCCATGCCTTAGCCATTTTTCAACTTCCGCAGATCATGCACACGCGACGGTCAACACAATCAACAATGACGGTCAACACAATTGGTGAAGGTGGTGAACGAAAAACGATGAAGATTGAAAACCTCAAAAAATAAACTAAGTTTGGGATGTCTAGGTGCCTTATTTCAAGGGAGGCACCTGGCATTTCATGCCTTAGAAAATTTTCACTTTTTTTGGAAAACGTGCCATTTGACCTGTCAACCCAATTTAGATCCAGTCAAATACAGTCAAAGACATTTTTTAGGGTTTTGAAAAGCTGGAGGTCATCTAAGATATGTTGAAGCTCTTCAACGAATCCATCATCCAGTTCAGAAGATCTGTAGGATGCCAGGAATTGTAGATCAAATGGAGATGTTTCACACAAAATGGAAAAAGTCAACGAATAAAGCTAAAAATCTAAAAAAATAAACTGTTTGGAGGAAAAAGGCCCCTTATTTCAAGGAGGGCGCCCAAGTCCTCAATGCTTAGAATATTTTTCACGTGTTTCAAAAAACATCCAAAACTCCTTTGTTAGCCCAGTTCTAGCTTTCGCACAATCAATCAGATGCATCAATGGAAGTTGGCAGAAGGTACCATTCAACTCAGATATGATCAGGCTTTCTAGAATGACTGACTTTCAGTCTCTGCCATTCACCAGCTAGCAAGAAACGACGTTCGAACAGGGGTTGCCGACTTCACGTGAAACAGAGAAAGCGAATTTTGAAAATCTCAAAAAAATGGTTAAGTATGGGGTTGTTGAGCACCTTATTTCAAGCAAGGTGCTATGCCTTAGAAACTTTTTGACCCCCGCCATGCTTTCTTCCATTTTGGTCTTCGTCAGCAGCTTCGAGGGTTTGCAAACACGTTCAAACATCGTCAAGTGCCAGTACGAAGTTGGGGATCACTTCAGCAGTGCTCAAAGATGAGACTGCCATGGTCAAACAAAGATTATCGGTTGACAGCGCCAATTTGACGGATCGTCAAAGTCAGCTGTAGGCTTCGTCGGATGCGGAACAAGTGAAAATTTGACAACATCAAATTTTTTTCTAAGTCCCGACATGTCGGGCGCCTTTATTCAAGGAAGGTGCCTAGACTATCAACACTAAGAAAATTTTTGAATTCAACACACCTATTTCCAATTCAGCCTTCGTCGCCAACAATAGTTGTAGCAAAAGTTGAAAATCTCAAAAATTTGGCTAACACTTTTGAGGTTTTATGTGTTTGATGATGTCATTGGATGCGTATGTTTTTGCATGTGCTTTTTTGGCCCTATAAAAGAGGAATTCACCATTTGATGCAAACGAAGTCAAATTTTTGATGCAAACCAAGTTAGATATTTTTGCATGATAGGCTCCAAATTTTTAGGGTTTTGCATGAAAGCGCCTTTTATCTCCAAACCCTATTTAAGAAAGCTTTGAGCATTCATTTTTCATAATTTACAAGTTAACTCTCTGTTGGGTGAAAATTATGTAATCCTCTGAAATAAGCTAACCAATTTTTTGATAAATTAACACAACATAACCAGCACTTAGCCAACTTGATTAGCATTAGCTCCAAATAGAAAACCAAACTTGAAAGAACTCACACCAAGAATGCACACTCAATCCCAATGAAGGATAGGTGTTGTCATATGGCGGAGGAGCTAAAGGAAAGTACTTGAAAGAAACTACTCAACGTCAAGAACATGCACTCAAGATCCCACTGAGGGCGAGGTGCTAACATATGACAGAGTGTTTAATTGAAAGCTAGAAATTAATAGGCGGATAACCAGCCATGAAGCTATTACAAACTAATTCATCCGCTGCGGCGGGCATCCACAGAGTTGTGGGGATTCACCACTATGAAAGTGGGTACAAGAGTGTTACAATCAAATTATCCACACTGGCGGTAAACCATCCAGGGGTACTTATGTGAGAAGAATAAGAATTAATTGCAGCAATTAGAACTGGAACAGTACTACTGTTTACAGTCTTTACAAATAAGAAATAAGCTGCAAATTACATATGAATTACAATAGTCTTCAAACACATGAGTAATAGATGATCTCATACAATTATTTATCTCTCTAACTGCTGATAATGAATCAAAAATCAGAACTACTAAAGTCTGATACAAAAAACAGTAAACTGGAAATGTCAATCAGCAACTGTGAAAACCAATGAAATATTCATAACTTACTCATTTCACCTCCAAATCGAATGAGATCAAGTGCAATGGATTGCTAGAAGGTAGGCGACCATGCTGAGATGAAGAAACAGCTTCAAAGAACTCCTGTGAATTTTGCACGAATCCCAAAGCACTTCCAGAAAAGTACGGCCCTCCTTGAAGGGGCGATTTCTCTTTAAAAATCAAGTTCTCAATCATAAAATCCAAAAATTGGCATGAAGGGGCGCCCTTGAACAGCAATTAGAATGATGAAATGCCCAGAACCAATTTCAAACTGGAAATAAAGTTATAACTTGAAATCACCTTCAGCTGTAGATGAAACAGCAAAACCAAAATTGATAAATCTTCAAAATTTCTTCACAATTGAGCTCAATCTGCTAGTCTGGATGAGAAGCAGCGAATTCCAACTAGATGTTGTATTTCAAATATGAAATTGGATAATTGGCTAGGAGGTAGCATCCTCGAAGCAAGATTTCATTTGTCATTCCGATAGCATAACAGTATGATAACATGAATGGATACCAATGCTGGAACAAAGCCTTCATTTTATAGAAGAGTAGAAGACTTTTCAATCCCTCAAGAAAAGACGCCAACAGTCACAGAGACTCTTCAAATTTCCAGAAACCTTTCAGCTTCCCAAAAAGGCGTCCACTTTACAAGGCAACATAAATCTTTATTTTAAAATAATAACTTCTTCAAAAAGGCGTCCACTTTATTTCACAAGGCATTTAACTTTATTAATAATTAAATAACCTTTATGATAGCATACCCCTTCCAAGTCCCCCTTTTAAACACAACTTAAGTTGTCTTACCAGGCCAAGGGGGTCAACTGCAAATAATAACCTTAATGCCTTTATTCAACATAAAAATGCCTTAAGAAGTTAGACATGAATTGCAAACGATTGCTCCAACTGGAAATGAAGTACTGAAAGCTGACAAACTTCATACTGCTTAAAATAGAATTTACTATAAATAGTAAACTCTCAGAAATGCCAAAAAACCTCAGAACTGGAAACCCTAATTTTACCTCACACACGCCTACAGGCTTCCGGAATAGGCCGATGAGTGTTAGAACAAATTACTGATGAGAAGGGGACATTACATCCTCTTTTCAATAGATTACACAACCTAGACTTCAGCCACAACTATGTGATATAATCTCTCCTCTTAGAAAGGGGAGGCGCCCTTCTTACTGCTAATAGAAGCTACGGTAAAACTAATTAAGTATTTATACAATGTACACTACACTTACGAAATGGGGGGGGGGTGTGTCACATTCATGCTTCTCTCTTTTTCCAGAGAAGATGTTTTACAATGCTTCACGGTTGGAAGTTTTGATTCAAAATAACTTTAAACTAAAAATGAGCAGTAATGCCAATACCTCTATCTTGTCAAAGAAAAGCGTAGAGATACCAGATATGATAATAATAAACAAATAAAAGAAAGACGAAAGATCAAGAAGGCACAAAGTCATTCCGTAGCTTTTTCACCGATGGATTTGTGAGAATCATAACATTTGTTGCATTAGAAGCACAAAGTCTTCTGAGATACAACAATTCTTCGAACAACATGAATGATTACAAGCACAAATTCTTGTAGATATTTCAACAATAGTATCAAACATAAACGTAAATTCAAAAGAAGAATGTAACACAAAGTTTACACAAATCTTTTTGAAGCCCTTCAGATCTCATCTACTAACCACTACCAATAAGATCAATCCACTAGATTATTGATTCCAACGCAAAGTCTGGTATGCAATTCTCTTCTTTATTGATCAAAATTTTCATTCACAATCATGAACAAAAAGTTTCACAAATCTGCTTCAAAAAGGGAAGCACTTCGTTGCAAAATACTAAAGGTTCCAGATTACAATAGAAATCCCTCTTATTTAAAAAAGAGAGGGAATAGCAAATCTAGGGAATTAGTTGAGTAAAATTAGGAAATTTAGGTGAGCTAATTTAGGAAATTCTCACCTAACTTTGACTAAGTCAAAATGTAATTCATCTTTGTGAAACTACATCTCAGATTTTCAGTGTAATTACATTTGCTAAAAAGACAAACTATTTACAAGATGCATAAAGGGAAGCATCAAAAAGTTCAACACTGGAGATCAAGAGTTTTCATGGTTCCTTGATTTGGGCGCGGAAGTATCCATACTTCTTCTTGGTCTCCTATATGAACGCATCATTTGGGCCGACTGTGTAACCTACAAAGGTGTGAACTCTTGTGATCGACCTTCTGGTGAATGAATGGATTTTCTTGCACCTGCGAACATGCGTCTTGAGATTATCAATGGTCAGCTATGTATCAAAAATGACATGCATTGAGGCTTTGGAAAAGCTGGCATCCTCAACTTGCTGCATGACAACTTCTTTGTAGATCTGGGTAGTTCATTGGATCAAAAGATGTCACCTTCAGGATCACTTGATGAAATCTGGAAAGAAACCGCAAGGATGGTCAATCAACGGCATTAGAAGAAAAAACAACATTGGGAGGTGGAGCGAGCAAACGATGTTGAGCAAGCATGAAACAAGCAACTAGGCACAGAAAACGAAGCGAGAGTGAAGAAACGACATTTAGAGTGAAAATGGAGTGATTTGGAAATGTCTAAGGCAAAAATTGCCAAAAGTGTAGGAGCGCTGAAAATCAGAGCTCCAACACTCTGAGAGAAAAAAAAAATGACTAAGTACAGAAAAAAAGTGCACAAGCGCTAATAATTCATAGCTTGTGCACCAAAGACAAAATTTTGACAAAAGTGCACAAGCGCTAAAAATCAAAGTTTGTGCACCAAAGATAGACTTTTGACAAAAGTGCACAAGCACTAAAAATGAAATATGCCTAACAATTTTTTCTTGAATTCTCACAACACAAACCAACACTATGCCAAACGTTTAGTGTTAGTTTTCCAAAATGATAAGCAATTGAATACACTCAACGCCAAGAATGTTCACCAAGATCCTTCAGGATGCGAGGTGATAGCATATGGTGGAGAAAACTGAACAATAACTGAAAGAGAAGTTACAATTGAATGAAACTAGGCAGTGAACCAGCCATGAAAAATTTCCACACTTCCACTTATTCAATGGGGGGAAAGATTACAAATTAAACAATTCATCCACTGCGGCAGGCATCCACTCATCGGTGGGAATTCTCCACTTTCCAGTGGGTAATAAATGAAAGATTAGAATGTTCTTTATCCACATTGGTGGTAAACCATCCAGGGGTTACAAATATGAAATTAAATCACAAACTAATTGCAAAAATATAAATGACTAAACAGTACTACTGTTTCAGCGTTACAATGCTAAGTATCTGCAAGTACAAAATGTTTATTACAATGAATCTGCAATAGCAAATCTGCTCAAAACTTCTGCAATGTTTATACTACATTCCCAATTACAAATATGAGTAGAAATTCCAAGGAAACATAGCAAGAGAAGGGAATAACCAGGTTTGATTTATAGAACCAACAAACCAAATGTTCAGACTAGCAAGTAATCTCCACTAATTTGTTCAAATCCCCACCCAAAAAGCTCCTAACTCCTCCAAATCGAATGCACATAGCACTAGAAGCATAAACACCCGAGAAATAGTGCATAACATGGAAAAGTTGAGTCTGATATATGTAAAACCAGCAACCAATATGCAGACCAACAAACTGAAACATTATCAAAACACAAATAAACCATTTAGGACATGACGCCCTTCACCCAAGAGTACAATAATGCAAAAACATTGATTATTGGATGGCACAAGACACCATAACCAGCACAAGGAGATGGTACGGCCCTAGGAGAGGGCGACCTCTCTAAGAAATTAAAGACTCCAAAATAGAATCTACAAATGCACAAGAATGATCACCTATAGCATAGGAAATGATTGAGCAAATACCCATATGCAAATTAAAATCACTTCAAAAGTTGTAAATGAAAACTCGTTTCAGCCATGCTTGAACTAGGAAGTACAAAACTGGAAATTATTACCAAAATCTTCAAAATCTTCCAACGATGAAACTCAATATGCACTTCTGAATAAAGCACACTCCAAATTGACCATTTAGGGGACCATAGTTTCAGGCCCGAAGAATGGAGTAAATTTGCCAAGCTTCCCCTTAGCCAGGTTTTGAATTCAATCCAACAGCATTTTGTTATAATTTTCCAAAGATAAGAAATGAATGAGCAATGTCCTGCTTTTATAAAATTGAAGATGATTGTTGGCTCTTCAGCTTCCATCTTTTTTCCCTCCAAAAGGGATGCCCATTTCACTTTTGAAATATTTTAACTTTTTAAAACATTAAATTCACCTTTCTAGGCGTCCAAGACTTGAGGAGAAATATTTACTTTAGAAATATTTAAATAATCTCTCAACGAGGCGTCCACCCTCAAAGGCCCCCTTTTAAAACAACATAAAGTCAATAATCTAGGCCATGGGGCCTAAAATGAATTTTATAACATTAATGACTTAAAATAAATCATTTTACCCAAATGAGCCTCAAAATGTTGAAAGCCAATTATGCTCTAAACTGCACTGCCCGAAATGGAAACTGAACTGACTGCTGATGCTACTGCCCAAGATGGCACTGCCAGAAATATAACTTACTAAAAATAGTAAATTCTGAAAAGTTGCCCAATGCCTTTGCATGTCATACCACTGCGAAGTTCTCTGAAAACCCAAAAAGAATCCACAATCCAAATCTCGCAACTCCAATGTGCTGGTTAAAAATAGCAAGTTCCGGAAAAGTTTGCCAGATGGAGATGCATGTCACACCATTCTGAACCTCTCCAAAAACCCAGAAACACCACCAAACATGCATCAAAAACACATACATGCAAACCTTCAAAAATGCTTCAGAACCCCAATGAGATAGGAAACCCTAATTTTACCTTTGACAAGTCTATGGGCTTCCAGAAATAGGCTATCAGTCACTGAAGGGCGTATAGCTAAAATAGGGACATTACAGTCTACCCTTCCCAAAATTACTTGTCCTTAAGCAATTCTAATGCCTTCCCAAAATCACCATGCTGAACCAAACTGAAACTGAATATGATCCCTGTGTCCCAAATCAACCTAGGAGAAAGATAACACCAACTAATGTAAGCACTACACTGCTAGATGCCAACACAAGAGACCACCAGATTAAAACTAAACTGAAACATCATGGGAATAAATTCCAGAAGGCTAACATTGGCTTCATCATCTTCAGTTGTTGAATAGCAAGCCCAAGTGATACCAGGATTGCAAATCATCCTTAGGAACATTGTTCCTCTAATCCGTTGCGCTACTCTGATTAAAACATCTGAATACCCAAGGTGGAGCAACATATCTCGGCCCACAAAAGACAATGCACCAAACATGTTAGTGCCTGGGTCCCATATTAGTCTGTAGGACCTCCAAACCTTGCTGTCATAATTCTGATCAGCAGTAAAAATGTTCTCAAACAAGTCACCAAACCAATGCCAAACAAAGAACCATGCCCCACACTCCATCTCAATCAAAAAGGATATACATTCGCTGAAAAAGCTCCAAGAAATCTTCATATATTTCACTTTAAGAGCCTCAATTTGATAAATCAAATCAGCTAATAACTCGCTGCCCCAAATAGTAATGTATGAGTTGGTACAAAGAAATCCACTGTCAATCATCAATGAACTACCCATACCTGAATTTTGACCATACTGAATCATTCCCTTGCTCATTTGAGGCAAAAATTCAGTCCAAGAGATGCAGAGACCTGAAATTGAAATAACCAGCTACAAAATAGGTCTGAAATAATCATCTTGAGATCTGATTTTTGGAAAATCAGCATCCAAGAAGATAAACAACTACTACAAAACTGAAAATCAACATCCAAAATATTACATCTGCTCATATCCATAGCTTAAAACAGTCTCTCTAAAGATTTCATTACAGAAAAAACCGTTCTTTGCTCAAAATTTCTCTCCAATCCATTTGTTGATGAACAAATGGATCCATCAAGTGGCTGGTAAGGAAGGGAACAAAACCATTATTTCTGAAATTTTGATCCTTATCCCCCCAAAGAATTTTCCTACCATACCCCAAAAGATTTTTCATTTCACATCGAGGATGCCAAACAAGGATGCCTGACCAAGAGCGATCCACCACGCCCCTGAAGAAATTCACAACACATTCCCAAGTGCCAAACAACTCCAAATGCACACTCAAGAAAATATTGACTTCTTTGGTGAACCACTAAAGTTTATCCATGAAAGTTTCAAAAAAAAGGGAGCCTAAACCCAACATTGTCTTCCAATCCAACTCCCAAGACATGTTAGTGTGAGCATTACTCAATCCAAAGGATAAACTGTCAAGCATGTAAACAATATGTCTTACCAAAACATGTTTTGAAAACACCTTGATGTCAAAGATGGGGAAGTCATCATGAATCAACATGTCCCATATGACAACTGAAATCTTTAAACCTCTTATGCATCCACTTACAAGAAAGCTTAGAGGATTATCAATCACAGAGTATAACTCGTCCCCACATTCTTAGAGATGTTTGAAATCAGCTAGCTAGTCTCCTACCTCCATTACATCCAACTAAGCATTCGCTAACATGCACTTCGTTGATTCTAGGTCAAAAGTAAGCTTATCAACCTTTCTTTCACATCCTTGAAATGCACCAATGATCTTCTTTGTGAATTCATAGGCGTAATCCCGATCATTAATCGAACATAGATACTCTGATTTCATAATCACTAAGGAGTCTTTAATAAATTGCAGATTAAAGAGAGTGACTCCATCCCAAACTTCTCCATGTCTCTCTTCAATCGAACTATGTGAGCAATCAAATCTGAATAAGGCATGCACTTCATCCTCAACAAAAAACATGAATTGACCTTTCCACTCATGTAATGTCCCCTTCCAGTTGACATCTCTCAGAGCTTATGATTAGCCTATTATGCGACCCTCGTAGGTTGATAGGATGGATAGAGGGTCTTGTTGGAGTTTGGCTTTCGTTCAGAGTCGTTCGGACATCACTTGCTTGACTTGCTATTTTAGTAAGTTAAGTCACTCAGCGGAGCACCCCTGCTATTTTTAGCAGTACTTATGGTCTGGTCGTGTGCAAATTCAATCACTTATTCTCCAGCTTCAGACGGTTCGTTAATCGGACGTATTTTGGGGAAGATATTAATATTTTTAATTGTCAAATTAAATATTAATTATTTGAAGCTTATATTATAAAGTTATAATATTATTTAATATTATAACTTAAGTGATTTCTTAAAGGGGTCGACCAACATTGAAGAGGGGCCACTTTTCAATTATAATTTATAATTAAAAGTGCGTTCGAGACTATTGAAAAATTAAAAGAAAAGTTCAAACTTTATTTAAATGATGCCTTTTTGAGAGAAGTCGACTTTTTGAAGGATATAAGGGTTTCATTGGAAAAAGAGCTCATTATGTTATGAAATCGAATTTTTGCCAAGTGGTTCTTCTGAGAACAGGCCAAGGGTTCCAGTTTTCATCGTGCATTGGAGAACGTGCCATCTTCAGTGTCTGCAGTTTAGAGGCTGTGAAATATCAGCTGATTTATTGCCTGTCAGAGGGATATCTTCATCAAGAAGTTATCACAGTGCTTCATTGTTTGAAATACCTTCAGTATTTTGGTTTGGGATTACTCCAGGAGAGATTCTTCCTTTTAGGCGCCTATTTCCTGAGATCTGGACTCATCTCTCAAGAGCCGTACAAATTCATTGCTGCTGTTTCAAATCCGTACTTTGCTGCAGCAGATCCGTACCAGCAAGTACAAGGCCATACTTCTTCATCTTGGGCAAAGCGCTTTCCTTCTTTGCATTTTGGCTTCATCAGCAGGGGCGCATATCCTTCTAGTATCATCTGCAAACATTAAACGGAGGGAGAAAGTGGATTTATTATGATAGCCGTACCATTTCATGGTCATCTTAGGCAGCTGCAAATACCAGGTTTTCATCAATAATATTGTTGCTTTTTCAGTTGCATGTTATCAGATCTTGTTTGTAATCAGTGTAGAAGATCAATAAACTTATTGGCATCAATAGATTAATCAGTTTCCATCATTTTTAGACTTGTGGTATTTTATTTCATTTTTATAAGCAATTTCTTTCAAAATCGCACTTCATTGGTTTATGCATGAAAACACAAAAAAAACTCAAAAACGTTCAAAAACAAGCAAAACAGACAATTTCAGAAAACAGTGAGAACAGGGGTTTCTACAACTCACAAAAATGCAAGGATGGTGAACTGCTGATAGGCTGCACTTCAAAATCAGAACTCTGTTTCTTGTCTTTGCTGCCCCCATAGCTGCTCCAAGACTCTTGTGTTTCACCATCCACCATCTGAAAATGCTCAAGGTCATGAAGAGAATCAAATCCTACCATTCTTCGGACCTCTGTTTACAATCAACTACATAAAGAGGAAAATCTGATTTGAATTTGAGAACTTTTTTAAACTCTTCATCAGCAAAGGCCCCATGGTCTTCTAGCTCTATTTCCCCTTCATTGTCTCCTTGATTATATGTTAAAGAAGCCCCCAACTTGATCAATGAGTCATTATTGATCGCAGACCTGAAAGTTTTAGCACAACAAACTTTTCTTTAGTGGCTGCAACCAAACTAAAATGGTCATTATGGGGCTTTTTCATGCAAGCTAATTTGTCAAAAACAACTCCTCCAAAGGCCATCTCATAGCTTGTAGTGAAATTTGAATTTTGTTCTTTATTGGGATCAAAGGGAAATTTATCCCATACAAGTTCCTTAACAAAATTAGGTGCCTTCACACCTGGATCCCAAATGTTGAAGGGCTGATTATTTTGATCAAAAGGAAACTGCCCTTCATACTCCACTTGGAATGGTGACTCTTTGAATGAGACACCTCCCAACTCAACCAAACTGATATCTTCATGAGAATCTTTCTCCAAGAGCTTAGTTTGATGATCGGACGATTCTAATCCATAACTATTCATGTCATCTTCACTAAAATGAAGTAAAAGATCTTCATTACTAGCTGATTTGAAGACTTCATCCTTCTTGTCTTCAATGAGCCCTTCATGTAAAGGTATATTACTAGTCTCTTCATTAGTGGTTACAAGCATACCAAGGACGTCTTCTTGAGAAACCGCCATAGAATCATTGAGAAACATCTTTTGATTTCCGTCTTCAATATTAATGTCCACCTCATTTATCTGCTCTGTCTTCTTCAAGTGTGGCTTCAATTTTCTCTCACACTGAATGAACAAATCTCTAATCAACATACCAGCAATAGAGGAGTTCTTTCCTTCCTGTTCATGAATTTTTAACAGAAAAGTTAGGATATATTTTGGAATGTCATCCATCTCATTGATAGTTAAAATTAAAATGTTTCTCATTGTTGCAACTACATCCTCCTCTTGTTCACTCCAAGTTGAAATGAAGAGTTAATGGATCAAATAATATATTCGATCTTGCATACCCAAATCAACCAGCAACATACTTGTTTTGAGTTCTGAAAAGATCTTAAATATAGCAACTCTTCTGGAGTACTGATTGCTATCAGTTTCATCAAGGTCTTGAAAACTTTCCACTATCATATTTAATATGATCTTCATGGTTTTATCATCATAGGGCATCTTGGGAATTACAATTCTTATTATCTCCATGAAACAATAAATCAACAACTTGGTTTTTTCATTAGGATGCCTCAACCAGTAGGGCTGATTCAAAAAATTCACTGCAGGTGCTAATGCCAACTGCATTTCCTCCGAAGTTGATTGCTTTACTTGTCTCAAACATTGTTCTATCAAATGAACAATGTTCTCTTCATTTTCCCTTGACTGAAATTCTTTGTCAAGTCTTTTTCCAGCCATATAGAGATTCTCTGCCAACTTCATCTCTTCTTCATTAGCCATGCCTAACTGCTAACTTCTGGATACCACAAGGAGCTAAACTAGAATCTGTTTTGACTTTCGGTGTAGTACCAGAGATCTCTGTCACTCATCTGCCTAAACATGAAGCACTGATCAATAGGATGGTAGGATCTTCTGCTCTGATACCACTGGGATATGCCGAACAATTTTTTCTTGAATTCTCACAACACAAACCAACACTATGCCAAATGTTTAGTGTTAGTTTTCTAAAATGATAAGCAATTGAATACACTCAACGCCAAGAATGTTCACGAGGATCCTTCAGGATGTGAGGTGATAGCTTATGGCAGAGTAAACTGAACAATAACTGAAAGAGAAGTTACAACTGAATGAAACTAGGTGGTGAACCAGCTATGACAGATTTCCACACTTCCACTTATTCAGCGCGGGGAAAGATTACAAATTAAACAATTCATCTGCTGCGGCAGATATCCACTCATCAGTGGGAATTCTCCACTTTGCAGTGGGTAATAAATGAAATATTAGAATGTTCTTTATCCACACTGGCGGTAAACCATCCAGGGGTTACAAATATGAAATTAAATCACAAACTAATTGCAGAAATATAAATGATTAAACAGTACTATTGTTTCAGCCTTACAATGCTAAGTATCTGCAAGTACAAAATGTTTATTACAATGAATCTGCAATAGAAAATCTACTCCAAACTCCTGCAATGTTTATACTACATTCCCAATTACAAATATGAGTAGAAATTCCAAGGAAACATAGCAAGAGAAGGGAATAACCAGGTCTGATTTACAGAACTAGCAAACCAAATGTTCAGAGCAGCAAGTAATCTCTACTAATTTGTTCAAATCTCCACCCAAAAAGCTCCTAACTCCTCCAAATCGAATGCACATAGCACTAGAAGCAAAAACACCCGAGAAATAGTGCATAACATGGAAAAGTTGAGTCTGATATATGTAAAACCAGCAACCAATATGCAGACCAACAAACTTAAATATTATCAAAACAAAAATAAACCATCTAGGACATGGCACCCTTCACCCAAGAGTACAATAATGCAAAAACATTGATTATTGGATGGCACAAGACACCATAACCAGCACAAGGAGATGGTACGGCCCTAGGAGAGGGCGACCTCTCTAAGAAATTAGAGACTCCAAAATAAAATATGCAAATGCACAAGAATGATCGCCTATAGCATAGGAAATGATTGAGCAAATACCCATATGAAAATTAAAATCACTTCAAAAGCTGTAAATGAAAACCCGTTTCAGCCATGCTTGAACCAGCAAGTACAAAACTGAAAATTATTACCAAAATCTTCAAAATCTTCCAACGATGAAGCTCAATATGCACTTCTGAATGAAGGTCCCATAGTTTCAGACTCGAAGAATGGAGTAAATTTGCTAAGCTTCCCCTTAGCCAGGTTTTGAATTCAATCCAGCAACATTTTGTTATAATTTTCCAAAGATAAGAAATGAATGAGCAATGGCCTACTTTTATAGAATTGAAGATGACTGTTGACTCTTTAGCTTCCATCTTTTTTCCCTCCAAAAGGGATGCCCATTTCACTTTTGAAATATTTTAACTTTTTAAAACATTAAATTCACCTTTCTAGGCGTCCAAGACTTGAGGAGAAATATTTACTTTAGAAATTTTAAATAATCTTTCATTGAGGCGTCCACCCTCAAAGGCCCCCTTTTACAACAACATAAAGTCATTAATCTAGGCCATGGGGCCTAAAATGAATTTTAAAACATTAATGACTTAAAATAAATCATTTTACCCAAATGAGCCTCAAAATGCTAAAAGCCAATTATCTGTAATGTCCCCTTCCAGTTGGCATCTCTCAGTTCTTGAGATTAGCCTATTGTGTGACCCTCGTAGGCTGATAGGGTGGGTAGAGGGTCTGGTTGAGGCTTGGCTTGGCTTCAATTGGCAGAATCATTCAGTTTGGCTTTCGTTCGGGGTCGTTCGGACATCATTTGCTTGACTTACTATTTTTAGTAAGTGGAGACACTCAGCAAAGCACCCCTGCTATTTTTAGCAGTATGCGGATTCAGTCACTTATCATCTGGCTTCAGACGGTTCGTCATTTGGACCTGTTTTGAGAGAGATATTAATATTTGTTTGCTAAAATAAATATTAATTAATTAAAGGCTTATATTATAAAGTTATAATATAATTAAATATTATAACTTAAGTGACTTAAAGGAAGGGGTCGACCAACATGAAGAAGGGGCCAATTTTCAATTATATTTTATAATTAAAAGTGCGTTCAAAACTATGGAAATATTAAAAGTAAAAATTCAACTTTATTTAAATGATGCTTTTTGGAGAAAAGTCGACCCTCTTGAGAATATAAGGTTTTTCATTATGAAGAAACATAATTATGTTATGAAATCGAATTTTTGCCAAGTGCTTCTTTAGAGAACAGAGCCTAGGGTTCCAGTTTTCATTCTGCATTGGAGAACGAGCCATCTTCAGTGTCTGCAGTTCGGAGGCTGTCAAATACTAGCTGATTTATTGCTTATCAGAGAGATAACTTCATCCAAAAGTTATTACAGAGCTTATTCAAAGATTACTATTTCAGAGTTTAATCCAGAGAATCATCCAGAGACAGAGAAGATCCTTGAGCGGCTGATTTGTATGCATTTGGCCACCATTCTTAAACTGTACGGACTTCTATTTTGCTGTTGCAGGGCCGTACCATCAAGTACAGGGCCGTACTTGCTGCCTAGGGCAAAACGCCTCACCTTTTTGCATTTTGACTTCATCAAAAAGGGCGCCTAATCCTCTGGTTTCGTTTCCATTCTTCTGGCGAAGGGAGAAGTTGATATTTATGACGGCCGTACTTTTCATCCTCATTCTGGAGCGCCTGTAATCAGCAAATCAGGTTTTTCATTAATGCAATCAGCTTTGCTTTTTAATTTGCATGTTAGGGTTTGGATATTGTAAACACCGAGAAAGTGTAATAAAACTTTTTGCCATTGATCCGGAGATTCAAATTTGTCAGTTTCAGCTTATTGAATTTATTATAGAATTTTTGAAGCAATTCTTTCAAAATTGCATTCTATCTCTTTATGCAAAAAACACAAAAAAAATCAAAACACTCAAAAACCCAGCAAAAACAAGCAGTTTCAGAAACAGTGAGAATAGGGGTTTCTATAGTGGTATCAGAGCAGTTTCCTGCCAGCCTGAGGGTTTGGGATTCATATGCAGCCACAAGAGGTTAGGCCTCACAGATATTACACTCACAGGAGAGCTTTGATTGACAGGGAACAGAGAGTGAGGAGGCAGTTGGGTACCATGGCTGATAGAACAAAGATTCTTCAAAACCCTAGGGATGATGATGGAGAGGTCTTACATACTCTTAGAGATCTCCGGACAGGCCAACAGCAGGTAACTGATGTATTATAGCAGTTGACCGTGGCGATACATAGGATTGGTTCACCTAGGAGGCCATCACCACGACGGGATGAGGCCAGGAGTGATGTAGGTTCACGGAGGATACCCAGGACTGTGTCACGGACAACAGATAGGCCTACCCGTCCAACTTTTGTGAGACAGGAGCCCGATGGGCCTATGACAGATGAGGAGCTTGAGGCAGTGTTCAATGATATTCTTATGGCAGCAAACAACGAGTGGGAGTTATTGACCCCAGAGGTCAGAGAGAGGATTACTTTTGATAGGTTTATCACACAGAGGCGAGAGCATTACAGGAACAGGCCAGATAGGAGGCCTAGGCATCAGAATGGTGACCTAAAGCACGCCACAAACAAGCTCACATTAGCTATGTTTGACGGCAGTGGTAAGGTTACAGCTCAGACTTGGATCAGTAAGCTGGATACCTTCCTTACATTGTGTCCCATGGCAGAGGAGGACGCTATCAGATATGCTATCTTGCACCTTGAGGGAGCAGCTTATGACTGGTGGCATCATGGGATGGTGACACTTCAGCACGATTGTATCACCACTTACCAAGAGTTCGTAGACAGATTGGTGGAACGATTCGACAAGAAGGATCCCGAGATCCTGTCTTCGTGAGACTTGGCCTACTTGGAGACAGTGGTTTGAGGCTTACAGGAGACTTCAATGGCTGTCCGTGATGATTTCCAACGATTGTAGAGGCGCCTAGTTGTGCTCTTCGTGGGAGGGATTGAACCACGAGAGTTGAATTTCATGAATTTGATCCTCTTTCACTACATGAAGCTATGAAGAAGGCGCGCAGCATGGAACTTGCAGCACCATCTAGCAAGTTCAACTCCAGAAATACTACTTCCTTCAGGGACAATAAGGGATTTAATAAGAATAAGGAGAGATCTGATTTTAAGAGTGACTCAAAGGGTAAATCAGCAGCACCCTTGGATCGTGAGACTCTTAATGATTTGCGCAGGAAGAAGCTTTGCTTCTATTGCAAAGGTCCCTACGACGCTAACCACGATTGTCCTTTGCGGCCTAAGGGTAAGGCCAATAGAGTTATGTGGGCTTATTACGAGGATTCGAAATCTGAGAATTCCAAACAGCAGGAGAGTTCTGAGGAGTCAGAATCAGAGGCTTCAGAGCCTAGGGCAGAGGTAGAGTCAGAGCTCCAAATCCAGAAGGAATGGTTGTCTAGCATTCAGCAGGAGGAATATTTTAGACTTCGTGGAGTTTTGGCGGGTCAAAAGGTCATCACCCTTCTAGACACAGGAGCCACACACAATTTTATTGATGCTAAATTTGTGGAGAAGCGTGGACTCATAACCGAGTTTGAGGGCATTCAGGTTAAGGTGGCTGATGGTTACACTCTCAGATGTGACCGTATGATTAAGGATCTTCCTTTGCGCTTGAATAATTATGAATTCAAGGCTGATTATTACGTAGTGAATATGGGAGATATTGATTTAGTTTTGGGCATGAAGTGGCTTCATTCCATTGAGGAAGTCAC
>VDFB02366364.1:0-29691 GCA_007258455.2 Sequoia sempervirens | reverse complement strand
TCACATTATAGTATTCACAGAATAGAATTCATCCACTGATCATACAATCACACAACAATCCATCAATCCATTGAACCCATCACAAATTGCAATCACTGAGTATAACCATGTTGCCCTTGTCTGTCAAGCTTCCTCTCAGTAACGACCACAATATTTCAACCGCTAGTGGTTCTATTCGCTCCTTGATTGGCTATTGATTCAAATTACATAGGATGGTCTTTCTAACACAAAGCAATCAACCTATGTTGGCATGTCAGTGAGACACAAAAAGTGTCTCCCCGATGCCCAAAGGCTTCATCATTGAGGTCTCCAAGAGTCATCCTTATTGCTAAGATGTTACATCAAGTCTAGAGAGCTATTGTTAAGACTTGGTCATGTTGCCAAGACCACATAGCGAGCCTTTATGTTATACCGAGACATTCAACAGTTGGCAAGACTTATCGCTTTCGGTGAGACATCATACCGAAGCTCCAAAGTCACATAGACAGTAGAATTTACATCAGTGAGACTATCATCATTCGCCAAGACATCACATCGAGCTCTAAGACTTTCTTCGAAGTGATCAGCAGTCAGCAAGACTATCGTCCTTCGCTGAGAGATCATATCTAGTCATTAAGGGTTATACCGAAGCGTTCAACATTCGGAAAGACATACCACTATCGCTGAGACGTTACTCCAAATGCTCACAAGTCATACTGAGCTCCAAACAATGGTTGGCAAGATTTTTGTCTATCACTAAGACCTTACACCTAGACCTTTGTGCTGCTCCAAGAGTATACCGATGGTGAGACACACCAATTGTCACCAAGAGTTCTTCCTAAGTGTTTAAGTCATACCGATGTCCCTGGGATAAAGTTGTTAGCGAGACATCCATATCAGTAAGACTTCTTATCAAACACCCAAGACTCTCTCTGAAGACTTCAACAAAAAATACTGTCGGTAAGACATTCATATCACTGAGAGCTCATAGTGAACATCCAAGACTCTCCCCAATATCTGATAAACACCAACAGTTGACAAGAGGCTTCCATGAGTGGTGAGAGGTTATACCGAACAAAATGTCACAGCGATAGGCTCCTTCGGTGAGACAGAAGCAAGGTCAAAGTGACCTGAACTGTTCAACAAGATTCAAACTGCTAGTTGGCCAAACATAAAAGATGTCACAATGACTTGGCCCTTTCAGAGGTTTCAGCCTGTGGGATTGTGGCACATATTTCCAACAAGATGATATCAATTAAAATCCTAGGAGTGGGCCTATTATTGATTCTATCGGATATGTAAAGAGGACCATCAGGTGCATGTGTAGTGCCCCTCTATTATCACCATGGATGTCTAGGTAGTTTGGCTTTGGAACTTGGAGATTAAGGTAAAATAATAGAGATATTTAAAGGTATGTGCTAATGAGGTTTTATACACATGTTATGATTAGTATATGGTTTTATTTAGTTATGAGGACTAACCCTATCATGAGAATTGTGTGATTATATTATCATGAATATTATGCGATTATCTTGTGATTGTTCTTATCCTGATTGTTATGTAAATGATTGTTATATGAGTTGATTTGATTAATAATGATGTTTTGCTGAGATGTTTGGGTGAAAGGGACAATGTTGCATCACTCACTTGCGAGTACCTTGCGATGCTGTGATTCCCTTTCACAGTGTGTCTATTTGTATGGATATGTACATGCATGATCATTTTGTGTGCTAAAGATTGCAGGTACTAAGCATTGACTCCACCTAAATTTGAAGGTCTAAGCGTGCCTTAAACCCAATGGACCAGTTGATCAAAGATAGCACTTTGTCCCCTACCCTAGCCATCATCCTCAAAGAGGATGAGTATTTTATTTGATACCCTGTTAGTATTGTCAGTTCTATCAGTGGTCAGTCGGTGTTGTTTGGGGTCTTGCTTTTCAACCCTGGATAGTGGTCAGGTAATTGATTAAAATTTGGTTTATTTAATTTAAAATTTGTTTGATAAATGCTTTTGGTTATTTGATGCAGTAAAAAATAAATTATTAAGTAAAAAATACTTTGATAAATAAATATAAATATATTTTTAAATAATCATAGTTTACAATAAAACCAATTTGTAATGTAATATTAAAATAAAATAAAATAAAATTATAGTGGACTTTTATAATGACTAAATAGTAAAAATAATATGATAAATAGAAAGGTTTTTCATGCAGCAACATGCAGTTAGAAACAACTATTAAAATTAGTTATTTACTAAAAAGGAGACTTTTCATGGAATCTTCTAACTTTGTATCCTATAAAATAGTTTCCTTATGGGAGATTTTTCATTCTGTTTGGTGGGAGGGAGTAATTTGTTTTGAAAGATTTCATATGTTGTCATTGTGTGGGTAATTTGTATTATTTGAGAAATTGATTGGGGATTTGGAGAGATTGGATTATGTTAGAAAGTGTGGTTTTGGGAATTTGGAATTTTGGATTCGAAGAAATTGGGTTTTCTAGTGAAAGTTTGGGCTCAACATCCATCTTGTTCCTGCCAAGCATTGGACCCAGGTTGGATTTTAACCTTTCATTTACATTTGCTTTCCTGGGTGTGTGATCAATTTGATGGATTTCTCCCTTTGCCTTCTGAAATTAAATGTTTAATTTTTTTTTTATGATGAATTGTGAATAAAGGCTATAGTTGATCTCATTCAATTGCCTTTGTGTGTCTCTTTATATGTCCATCATCATGTTTATTTTGTGCTCGTCTTTTGGTGTGTGGATTTTATATTTTCTTTGAGCATAAGATATTGGATTTTTAATTCTTCATCTTTTCTGTTTCCTACCAATAAAATGGCCTGATTACATCATCCATAACTTTGTTTTTACGAATCGGGTTGGTGTGCAATTTAAAGGGTTTCTTGGTTTTATTGTCTTCTAATCTTTTTCCAAAAATCTCAAAAACACAGATCATATTTTTTAAAATTAGTAGTTTTAAATTAGTTTCTTTTGTTAGTAATAATTAGTCTTCTAATTTAGTAAAAAATTGAGATGTAATCTTGTTGAAATTACAAAACAAGAAAAGTAGGAAAAATTATATCTCTTTCAATTATTTAATTAGAAAACTAATTTTATTCCTAAAAGAAATTTAGAAAGTTGAGAAATAAAGATGTTATTTAATAAATATTTTAATTAGATAGTTGTTGGTAAATTGAGTATTTAATTTGTTATAGGCAAATAAATTGTGATTTTAGTTAAAGTGGATTAATATTTTGTGGTCATGATAAGAAAGACATATATAAGTATTGCTAATATCTAACTCATAAATTGTATTACATCTACATTAATCAAATATGTTATTTAAAAGAATTAAGTGAAGTAATTTATATTGTTGATTTATTCTATTAATTACTTTTTGTTTTAGATAAGACAAGAGTGGACATTCCATAGTTATTAGGGGAATGTTAATATAATGTGAGGGTAAAATATTAGGAATAGTTTAATTAACTTAAAAGATTCAGATTAAAGGTAAATGATTTAGATTACTCTCTCTTGATTAATTAGTAGGGGAATATTGATTATTTTATAATTATATAATAGTGGATTAGTAAAATTGCTATGTAATTTAATTAATTAGAATATTGTTATTTGTGGTAGTTAATCTATCTATTGAATTATGTGGTTAAGTTAAAATGAATGATAAGAGAGTTAAAATAATGCCTTATTTAAGGGAATGTTTTCATGGATTAATTGTTGTATTAAACATGTGTCTTGACTATTGGATTAAGTGTTTTTGTAATTGTTAAAAGAAGGTGTCATTTGTGTCAAGTTGTTAAAGGTTGGTTTCCAGAGGCCTAGGAGGGGGTATATTTGTATGTTTGGTCCTTATGATTGTTTAACCTTGGAAGTGGTTGGTTAAGTTGTGGGTCATGCATATTGTGCAAAAAGTAAATCCTAAGGGTGTTTCCCTCCTATCTATGTATGGATTCTTGAGATTTTGTAATGATATTTGTATTGAATTAAATGCAAACCCTAAGTGTTGTACTACCAATTCATGAAGGTTGAATTGTGGCTATGGGTTGGGACATGGGTTCATGTTGTCCTGACTGGTATTCATGTGGTTATGATAAATGTGCAATATGGTCAATGCCTTGCTCTGAGTTAGATTCATGTGATTGTGAAAAGTGTGCAAGATGGTCAATGCCTTGCTTGATGTGTAGGGTTTAATGGTTGCAATTAGGGGGAGTGGCTCTCAATGGGGGCCAAAACCCAAAGTGGTTATAGGATAACCCATTGGAGGGTTTTTAATCTAGTGATAACCTTAATAATGAATTAGGGGGATGGGTAGAATTTACATTAAGCAAGATAATGTATGCCTCACTCATGGATCAAGTTCTCGTTTAGGCTTCAGATGAGATGGGAAGGCCTAGAATGGCAAGATCAACTGCCTTGTCCTCATGAAAGGTATGTTTATTCTGCATGAGTTTGTATGGGGGTCGAGGATCATGAGAGGTTGTTGGGATAACCCAGGATGGGGGCCAAGAGCCTAGGAAGATCCACCAAGATAACCCATATCAAGCTATGTGATGACACTCCTCCCTATTGCAGTCTAGCATTCCTGAGTTGTATTTCCTCTTTCTATTGTTTGAGTGCCTTTGGAAGTGAAGTAAGTGTTGTAAGTGATTTTGGTGTGATGGAAGTGTTGTGTTGAAGTCCCTGTATACCCTTGATTTTGTTAGCCTGTTGCTTTCCTGATTGTCTATTTGTGGTGAAACCTTGTGTTATCTCCTAGCACATGGGGTGGAACTCAAGGTTCCACATGATCAGGAGGTTGGTTCTTTTTCCTCCATTGTATATTCTTGCTACACATTTATGTGCATAGAGATTGTTCCTTGTGTTGTGGACTCCAATTCTTGTTTCAGTTCAAGAAGTCAACCTTTCATGTATTTGTATTTTGGAATGTATATCAGTTGTATCATTTATAGTAATATGATGCACTCTTCCCACATGTACTAGGGGAAGCTATTGGCAGATGGTCAACGCTCCCCTCAAGATTCGTGACATGGACTAACCACCTCCCTTGGATCCGGTAAATCTTGAAGTTGTATCAAGCATTAATAGGTCGATCTTTTGGTGCAATGACAAATATGGGCCAACAATTGGTATCAGAGCCAAAGGTGTCAAGTGTTGTGTGGTCTCACAACACACCCCATTTTCCCTTGGAAAAATGTGGACCCCCTTTTTTCTAGCTCTTTTGTTTTGTTTTTGCTCACTTCAGTGTTGTTTTATTGCTCATCTAGTTGCTGGTTTTTCTCTCTCATTTTCACTTGGCCTTTTGTTGTTATAGCCTTTTTTTCCCAGTTTTGGTGTTTCAGTATGCTCTTAATGTTTAGTCTGTTACCAAAAACTGAAATCCCAGAATCCTGTGTTGAGCCAAAAGAGTTTGTATCTTCAAAAGAATCTAGCTTTGCTTGATATTTCATTGAGAAAAATTCTAATCCCGGTAATCTCCTCTTTTACTGGATTCTGGTGTTTTATTATTTCTTTTTTGTAAAAGTCAGAAACCAAAAAGTCTGCTTTGAAATTTCGTCAAGCCTATCTTTCAATTTCAGTTCCTGGTCTTTCTCTTCTTCCAATTTTCTCTTTCCCCAAAAGGTATTTCTTAGATCCTGGTGTTGTTTGATCCTTTTGAAAGCAATACAAAAAAGAAAAAGCCTCAACCCTGGTGATCATCAATCAATCACATATCTTTAATGACATGTACCTTGCAAAGAATTAGCATGACAACTAATTGCCACATATAATCACTATGTTGTCTTTCTTCTCAAATATCAAGCCAACATAGAAACCTAGGTGTTCATGATTTGAACCATAATATGTAATGATTGCACATTTATTCTAGGAATTAATGTAAAATAACAGGTAAATAATGAAGGTGGCGAACTACCTATGTACTTGGTACCACCTCAAGCATGCAGTTGCTTTTACAACACTCCACTTTGCATCATATTGCAAATTTACTAAGAACTTTGAATTCATGAAGTGACATTGGCACACAAACAGAGGTAAAATTTTGAGAAACTAAGTCTCAGCTACAAAGGGTTTTGAAGTTGCATTATGAAGAATCACCATTTTTAACCAGAACTAGGTATGTTCCAAATAATTGATACTTTGCCAAGAGCTTCTCAAGCTAGAAAATCTCGATAATGGTATTTTCCCATTATGAAATTGAAATGTTAAATTTTCTCTAAGTTGTTAAATTCAATCAAAAAATGAATTGAATATTTTATGAAATATAAGTTTTGGTTAAATTTAACCCTAACTCGCACAAAAGACGAATATTCTAAAAATTGTAGAGAACATTATATCAAAAATGAGCACTTCTAACAGAAGAGTAGAAGATGAATTCAAGTATTGCAATTCGCAAGTAGTACCCATTGATGTAGTGGTTAAATATTCTCACTTGGGATGGTCTTCTGACATTGAAATCCATGCACAAATGTTGCAAGAGAATGCTACCCAATGTACCAAAAATGACGTATCAAATGGGTTACTTCCTATAGGAGGGTTTCCACCAATAATGGAAGCTCCTAAATTAGTTATGTAATGTATAAATCATTACAACCCAGAAAAAAGGATTATTGAGAAAGAGGGAATAATTTATGTAGACCTATCGTAGAAAGGAATTATGTATACATTTGGTCTCCCCACCTACACATAGATGTTCAATGTTGACCTAAAAGCCAAGGCCAAGACATATCAAAGCGCTGAGGAGCGTAATAGAGAAATTATGAGCACCCAATGGTGCCAACAACCAATTACACCACAGACTAAGGTAATTCAGAGGTCTACGTTTAAACAAGAAATGCAAGACATTATAACTTTTCTTAGCAGAGTAGCTGGTTTGAGAGATGCAAGCAAATTTGAACCCTAGATGTTCGTGATAATATCTCGCATGATAGAAGGTCTTGTGGAGTTGCATTGGGGAAAATTGATAAGTGACATGCTACATGAATAGATTACTACATTCCCCAAAACTAGATGCTTCTACATGTCATCCTATGTTATTTACTCTTGTGCTATGAGAGCCAATAAACAAGGGTTAAAACAAATTGGTACTCTGGGCACACAAGTTGGCAATAGTTTGATATATGCACATTTACCCCAAATCACCATCCATGGGTATAAAGATGATTATAGAAAAGTTAATGATTTGTTTTCCATGAAACTGGTGAGAATAATGGAAGGTGATAAATCTAAAAGACTATCCTTGGAAGCACAAAGTGTCATTCAGCCTATGGCAGACTAGTACATACAGTTCCCAACTTATTCCTACATTAGAGTGGAGGGATTTAATGGACACCCATTCATGTTGCCCAGGTATCCTACAGATAAAATTATTTTATTGGAATTAGTGAGATAGTTAAAACCATCTAAGGCTCTTTATAGCCATGCTCGCAAAAAGGCCTCTTTTAAATTTCCCATCACAATAGGAAATTACAAGTGCAGTGCAATTAGAGTAACTGATTTGTGTGAAGAAGAATTGAGGACCTGCCATTTTGAAGAATTTCCACTCTAGAGAGTGTATTATGATATTGAAGGAAATATTGCTAAAAGTATAGCTAGTTATTGTGCTCATGTGCCTCATTTAGAAGATTATTGGCTTAACTATGAAGACGAGCATGGAAGAAAGTATGAAAGAATGACTTTAGGATTTGCTTGGATTCTCAAGCTTTATGACATCCCAAACCAATTAGAAGAAGATGATGGTCAGGTGTTGAACTAGTTTTACAATGATGATAGGGTATATGATGAACCCATTCCAAACCCAGGTGTTGATGATGAAGACATGACATTGATTGATGACTTTACTTGGCCAGTCCTAAGGTATAATCCACACTAGATTATTGATTTTTGGAAAAGTTTGAGAGAAAGAGGAATTGAATCTATCTTCTTAGAAGATAAAAGAAGAAAACAAAGAGATGAAACTGCTTTTGAAAGTGGAGAGACTACCAAGAAGAAAAGAAAGACTAGTAAGGCCACTCCAGGTGTTAGAATTGAAGAAAGAACCCCTAAAGCAATAAGACAGGAAGTTCCCATAAAACCATCTGGTAAACAAAAAGATGCAAAGACGGGTAAAGATAAATCAAAAGTAGAACTAAAGGTGCATCTTCCTCTATAACTAGACCTAGAACAAGAGTAACTATTGATGAAGGAACATGAGCAACAAGGAATGTTGGTACTCAAATCAATTTTGTATCTCAAAGGGCTGCAACATTATTTACCTATCCCCCTTCTTTTAATATGGCTAGTATGAAACAAGTACTAGACGAGACTCCTATAGCTTTAGAGGAAATTTCTAAAGAAGATGAAGCCAAAATTAAAGAAAAAGTAGATAAATGGGGTGCTATGTGGCAGAAAGTACAAGAAAAGAAGTCTAAAGACAAACCCATGGTACACTTGGTGATAGAAGAAATTTAAGATACAAGCTCTAGCCCCATAAATGTTGAGGAAGAAGAGTTTATTCAAGGAATGCTCGCCTCAGAGATAGGAAACCCTAGCATACTTGAAATGGAAACATGGGAAACTACAAAGTAGAATCCTATTGATGAAATATTTATTGAAGATGCTCTCGATTCCCAGCCTTCTCTGGGGAATCTGCAAAATTTTAATGAACACTCACAAGTTTTTAAAGAATCAGAGAAAGGCCATGCTAAAACAAAAATTAAAACTGAAATTCTAAAAGAAGAAGCTACATAGTTTACAAGAGATGGAACTGAAAATGAAGAGAATCCTGGTGTAGCAGTAAATGAAGAAGATAATGTTCAGAGAGATGAAATAGAAAATATGGATAGACAGGAAAATATATGTCTCTAAACAGAGGAGGCCTTATTAGACCCTATTAATCTTGAATCTATACTAGATATTGCTGAAGAAATCCCCATTTTAGAAAATGTGGCAAGCCAAAGAGAAGAAGTTCCTAAAACAAGCAATAAATAGGGACAAGGAAAGGTTACAAAGGTACAACAAGATGATGATACACCTAATTGGTTAATCAGGGAATTAGCTTCTCCAATGGAAGTAGAAATATTACCTCTAAATCTCAATAATTTCATACAAGAAGTACTCCTAAACCTAGGTGCAGAGCGAAGACAAAGCATGTCATACAAAGGAATGATATGGCAATAGAAATACTCATTAATAAGGAAAAAACATGAAATAATGCCTAAGGAGTATAAGATTACAAGTGTTAATCTTGGACACTCATCTTGGCAGCAAGAATTAGAAGAAATAAAAGTGAATTTAAATGCTACTGTTGCTAGAGTACAAAAATATAAACAAAATAAAAGAGAATTGAAATAACGGGTTTCTACCTTGGAACACTTTATTAAGTCATGGACTTTATCTAGTCAAGAACAAGTTGAACTGCCCCAACATCCAGTGTTGATGTCACAAGAGCAAGTGGATGCCATTGTTGCAGTTCATCATAAGATGAATATATTTGAAGAATGGATTGAATACTGGGTAAAGTAGGGAGATGAATTTATTACAAATGCAATAAGAAAGTGAAAAGATTTGAAGATGAATGTAAATTTAACTAGGAGTGGGTCATTGATGAAAGGTGAAGTATTGAAATTCTCATGTAGAAAGACATCCAAGAGTTAATACAGAATAATGTAATATCAAGACATGAAATCTCATTGCTAGGAAAATGGAAGAAACAACTGAAATGGGAAGGTGTTATGATAATATAATGTATTGAAGGATTTGAAAGAGTCACTATTGATTATAGAAGACTGATTAGTGAAAATCAAGAGTTTATTGAAATATTGACACGTCAAGGATTTGATCCTCAAACATTAGGATAGGAGGGAAAGGAAGCTAAAGCTTTCAAGGAATGGATAGAAATGATAAATAAAGATCCTATTTAATTGTTGATGCAAGAGGTTATTGATGAAATAATACAGTGCAAAAATGTTATAGTCAAATATGAAGCAGAAAAAGCACAAAAAATGACATCATACTTCAACTAACTAATGAATATACTAGGCTCAAGCTCACTTGGAGAGAAATACAAATAATTTCAAAAGAGCGCATACATAAAGTATTAAGGGATTTTCGAGAGTATCAGTTAAAGAAAGAAGGAAGAATCCCAGAGCCTGAGTCATAAGCTAAAATGGAAAGAATCGGATACCGGATACTAGAAATATAATGAAGTTCATTTTTTGTTTTAATTTTAAATGTGTAGGTTGATCCCAGTCCTGGTAGGTGTTTCTCATTCTAGTATTTTGAATGGAATCTAGTAGCCTTGATGGATATAAAGGTTTGTGTTGAAGTATGAAGAGAAGTGTTGTTGCAGACAAAGTCAAAGCTTTTACTTATTCTAGAATGTTCTTGATGATAGATGGCAGATGCCACATGACACATTTTAATTTGTTGTTTCTGATTCTCTGGATAAAATTTTAAGTTGAACTTTTGGGTGCCTTGTTTCTATAAAAGGCCATCTCCTCCCACATTTTTATTTTAAGTTTAGAATTTGTGGATGTTAGAGGAGAAAAAACTTCTTTTAAGTTTTGTTCTTTTTTCCTATTTTCTGAACCATTCCGGCGTAAAAATTTGTATGCACATAGACATTAATTGATATCAGAGCTTTATGGATAACTACTTATCTAAGTATCTTTTGTAGTTGGTTTTTTAAGTTCAGTTGAACAAGACTGTATGTTGCACTATTTAAGGGTGCATATAGAACCTACTTGGTGTCCATAAACAAAACCCTCTCTTTAAAAGCTTGCACTGTTTTATACGTAGTTGTGAAGCAATCTAGTGAAATATAAAGCGGTTTGCTCTATTTTGTTTAATTCTTTGGGGCATCCATGGAGAATAACTAGGAGAAACTTTTATTTTTCAGTATTTTTTATATTTTGTTTTAGAATAGATGTTTAATATTTTTGAAAATGTTCCAAAAAAGATAAGCGAATGGAAATAATTTTGTTGAAAATCTTTTATTTTCCATGAAATTATTGGATGCTTATTGCTAAATTTACTTAAGTGATAGCAAATAATTTGTGATGTTCATGAAATATTATGTTGAATCTTTCAATTTCATGATGTTATTTGATGATGAAATGAAGTTTTATGTGAAATTTTTGTAATTCTTAGCAAAGCTAGAAATAATCGTAGTCCCTTTGAGATTAACAACAAATATAACATCATTACCCGAGAGAGACCCTAGTGCAACTATGACCTGGTTATTGAATGCTTGGGATTGAACAGAAGTCAATCTTTTTATAAATGCAAAATTTTCCCTTAGGCTATCATTGTTCCATCTTTTCAAGGATAGGCTCTCTTGTTTGAGATTTGATTTCCTACAAGTAAAACATCTCGATACTATCTCTTGGAGGCTAAACCAACCAAAAGGTCATTGTGGTCTTGTTTGGATGGTCTCACCATGTGTGTGTGACCTAACACCATCAAGTAGTGAGTGTGAGGTATGGATTATGTGAGATGGATATTGGCTCTTGGCTCATGATTATATATCATGGATGTATGTTGTTTTCTCTAGTGACCCTTCTGTAGCCTTGTGATGTGATTCCCATGATGTGAGTTTGTGTGTATGTGAAGAATGTATGTTAAATCATGAATATAGTACTTATGAAATGATAAATTATGTTTCCATGCTTCTAAAAAGGTGTAAAATCATAATCTTGTGTTGAATATGTTATGAGGTTTAGTGTTGTAAAATGCATAAAGTGGAATGTCTTCTTTGTAAATGAAAATTTAATGAATAATGTGTGCTTTTGTTGGGAATAGGATTCTATTTTGATGAGGAGCATCCATGGCCTTGCACAATCTTGCATCACCAAAAAGGAGGTTTGAGTTGGTTTTGTTTCATTTTTGGTGTGGAATTTCATATTATTTATGAAATTCAAATTTTGTGTGTGTCGAAATGCAATGAAATTCTTTGTAAATACAATTTCAAAATTTCTTTTAAAATTTGACCCAATTTGAATTTGGAGATAGTGGTGAATAATTGAAAAAGCTAAAAAAACAAAGAAAAGAAAAACAAAGGTGTGGCTTTCTGGAGAGTTATTTGTTTTGAATTTTTTATTTAAAAAATTATTCCAAGTGTCCTAAAAAATAGGAACCCAGAGGTGGATGCCCAAGAGTGGGAAAAATCAAGATTTGCTTTCATTGGTGAAAGCAAAATATCAATAAAAGCACTAGAATCATCCTGGGAGTGGTGGAGTTAAAGTTATTTGTTTTAAATGAACATTTTATTGATTTTTCATTGCAAATTGGTCAAAATTATTGGGGAATGGCGTGCAATTGGAAAGAGTGGTCTAAAAATTAATGAAATTCATCCCAAATTTATGAAAATTGGGTGCAAATGAAATTCTAAAGTTGGAAAAGAAAGAAAATTCATTCATTTTGCATCTAAGTCTTTCTAGAAAGAGAAGAAGGGAGAGATCAGGGCATAGCATACCAGAGGTTGGCTACAAGAAGGTGTTGTTACAAATTTTTGGTGGTGTGAAAATGTGTTGAAGATTCCTAGAGTTGCAAAGATGAAGTTTGTAATTGGGTTGTTGTGAGATTGATTTGTTTGCAGAAGAAAGGTTGTGGAGCAACCTTGGATTGCTGGAGGAAATCATTTGTTTTTTTGATTTTAGATTTATTGCATTTCCTAGGCATGTGAAAAGCCCACAACCCTCAGAGGTTGTTGTAATAGTTGTGTGTGAATTGCAGGTGTGAAGGTTGCACTGCAACCTTGGATTTTGTGTGTGAAATTTATTTTCATATTCTGATTTTTGGTATACATTTTAATGGGAATGTAGCAGCCTAGTGTAATGTTGATGTGATTTTCCAATATTTTGAATGAGAAGTTTGGCTAGTTGCAAGTTGTAACTCAGCTGTGCAAGTTACAGAGAATTGTAATCCTCTTGGAGTTGAATTTAATTGAAAGGTTGTGTGAGAAATTTGAGAATTTATGTGAGAGAAATTTTAATTAATTTACCTCACATACATTAGTGGTATTAGAGCAAGGAAGATTTTGAGAGTGTGAGAAGACCACTGAAGAGTGGTAGCTTGCACCAGTGACTGTGAGTTGTAGGTGTGCAACCATGTTTGCTAGAGGAAGAGGAAGAGGAAGAGGAAGAGGAAGAGGAAGAGGAAGAGGAAGATGAGAGGATTTTGTGAGGAATGATGACTTTAGAGCTTTGAGAAGACAAGTTGAAAATTTGCAAAATGAGATAAGGAGAGGCTTTGCAAGAATGAGAGATCCAAGAAGTGAAGATGAAGAAGATGAAGAAGAAACTACAGAGAATGCTAGTTTAGATACTAAGCAAAGAGAAGAAATTGCAGCAGTTGCAAATGACCCACTACTGAAAGCTTTAACAAAAATGGATGTACCCACCTTTAATGGAAGCTTAAACCCAAAAGAATTAATAGATTGGCTGAATGAGATGGAGGATTATTTCAAATTTGAAGAGATAGAGGACCTAGACAAAGTAAGATATGCAAAAACAAGGTTGAAAGGACATGCCTCCATATGGTGGAGGGAGATTCAAATAGAAAGGGGGAGGAAAGGAAAAGAAAAGATTACCAAATGTGAGAAAATGGTGGAGAATATTGAAAGACAATTTATTCCAATAGACTATGAATTAAATTTGCTTAAAAGAATGCAAGGTCTGAAATAGGGCAGCAAAATAGTTAAAGAGTATACAAAAGAATTTCATAAAATTATTATAAGAACTGGCCATTCAGAGGTGACAAAGGAGAAAATTGCAAGGTATATCAGTGGATTAAGGTCAAACATTCAAGATGAAATGGCACTTATTAGAGTTTTAACCATGGAGGATTCCTATCAAACAACCATAAAAATTGAAGAGAGGTTAAGAAAGAAGTTAAAAAACAAGAAAAAAGGAAAAGGACGTGGAGGCAAGGTGGGTGGAGGAACCTACAAGAGTGAAGAAAATCAGAAAAAGGGATACAAAAATGAAGAGGGCAGCAAAGTATGATGAAGGAAAAAGTTCAAGAGGAAAAAAATTTAGAGGTAGAGGTAGAGGGTGTGGCTTTGGTGGAGGTCCATTCAGAGGCGCTTGCTTCAAATGTGGAGAAGAGGGACACCGGGCATATGATTTCCCTCACACTGAAGATAAACCAAGAAGAAGGCAAGAACATCAAGGAAGGGAAGTAAATGTCAATGAAGAGGAAGAAGCACCTTCCTCACAATCTAAAGATGTATAAGAAGAATAAATTTTGATGACAAGGAGAGCACTCCTTAATGATGACAATGAACCAATACAAAGGAAAAAGTTGTTCAAAACAAGGTGCAAATGTGAAGGAAGAGTATGCAACATTATTGTGGGTAGTGGAAGCACGAACAATCTTGTGTCTGAGGAGATCGTGAAGAAGTTGAATCTTGAAAGAAGAAAACATCCTAAACCATACCAGATAGCTTGGGTGCAAGACAATCAAAAGTTACTTGTGAGTGAGTAGTGCAATGTGAAGTTCAAGGTTGGAAACTATAGTGATGAAATTCTATGATATCATCCCTATAGATGCTTGTCACATTTTTCTTGGAAGGCCATGGCAATATGACCGAAAATCCATTCATGATGGGTGTGCTAACACCTACACAATTTTGAAAGATGGAGTGAAGCATAAGCTGAAACTTTTGAAGGAGGAAAATGTTCAAGTTTGTGGTAATGCTAGAGTTTGTTTAGTTGATGCAAGAAGATTTATTGAAGGTATGAAGCATGAGAAATTTGTTTTTGCTATTATTCCTAAAGTTACCAATGAAGTTGTAGATGAAGTTCCTATAGAGGTTTCTGATTTGCTGCAAGAGTTCAAGATGATTGTTTCAACTAATGTGCTGGAAGGACTCCCACCAGTGAGAAAAAATAGTCATCAAATTGATTTGATTACAAGGGAAAGTTTTCCAAACAAGCAGCCTACAGAATGTCACCTACAGAGATTGAAGAGGTAAATAGACAAGTTGCTGATTTGTTAAAGAAAGGTTTAATAAGAGAGAGTTTAAGCCCATGTTTGTCACCAAAGAAAGGAGGAGAATGGATGAAATTGTGCACAAATTCAAGGGCAATAAAAATTATTACCATCAAATATAGATTTCCATTACCTTGGATGGATGATATAATGGATTGCTTGAGTGGAGCAGAGTGCTTCACCAAAATTGACTTGAAGAGTGGGTATTACTAGATAAGGATACATGAGGGAGATGAATGGAAGATGACATTCAAGACAAAAGAAGGCTTTTATGAGTGGTTAGTCATGCCATTTGGGCTAACCAATGCACCTAGTACGTTTATGAGACTTATGAATGAGGTTTTGAAGGAGTTTCTTGGAAGGTTTGCAATTGTTTATTTAGATGGCATTCTTATTTTTAGTAAAACACTTGAGGAACATTTGATGCATATTAGATGTGTTTTTGAGAAGCTTAAAAAAGAGAAATTTCTTATCAATCTTAAGAAGTGCAGCTTTGTGAAGAAGGAATTAGTATACTTGGGTTTTGTAGTGTCAAGTGAGGGCATCAAGATGGACCCGAAGAAGGTGAAAGCAATCTTGGAGTGGCCTACACCAAAAATAGTGACCGAGGTGAGATCATTTCATGGTTTAGCTAGTTTCTACAAAAATTTCATAAGAGGATTTAGTAGCATATGTGCCCCACTAACTAAAACCATGAGAGGAGATAAGAAAAAATTCAGATGGACTTCAGGGGCAGTGAAGAGTTGTAATGTTTTGAAGGAAAAAATCACTGAGCAATTGGTTTTAGCACTTTCGGATTTCAACAAGGTATTCCAAGTTGATTGTGATGCAAGTGGTAGTGCCATTGGAGCTATTTTGAGCCAAGAAGGTAAACCCATTGCTTACTTTAGTGAGAAGTTAAATGATGCTAAAAAGAAGTATTCAATTTATGATCAAGAATTTTATGCTATTGTGCATGCTTTAAAAAAGTGGAGACACTATTTGTTGGCTAAGGAATTTGTTTTATATACCGATCACCAAACATTACAATATTTGGGCAGCCAAGGTAAGCTTAGTCAAAGGAACATGAAATGGGTTGATTTTTTGCAATCTTATACTTATTTTTTGAAGCATAGAAGTGGGAAATCTAACAAGGTTGCGGATGCTTTGAGTAAAACACAAAACTTGTTGATTGAGATGCAGGTTGAGGTGGTTGGGTTTGAAGAGTTGAAAGATTTGTATGAAGAGGATCTTGATTTTGGAGAGGCATGGAGATTTTGTAAAAGTCCTATTTCAGATGATAGGAAAAAGTGGTTAGACTATCTCATTCAAGATGGCATGCTATTTAGAGGTAATCAATTATGTATTCCAAGAAGTACAATGAGGTTGAATCTAATCAAAGAAAAACATAGTGGTGGACTTGCAGGGAATTTTGGCATGGATAAGACATTGGAACTTGTAGGTGAGAAGTATTATTGGCCTCAAATGTAGCAAGAGGTGAGAAAGTATGTTAAAAATTGTGGGGTTTGTCAAGTAGCAAAAGGAGTGAGTCAAAACATGGGTTTAGCATCAGTCACTACCTATTCCGAAGAGGCCATGGGAGGACATAATTATGGATTTTGTGCTTGTTTTGCCAAGGAAACAAAGAGGGCATGATTCCATCTTTGTTTTGGTTGATAGATTTTCTAAAATGACACACTTTATTCCTTGTCATAAAACTAATGATCGAGTGAATGTTGCAGATTTTTTTTTCAAGGAGGTAGTGAGACTTCATGGGCTCCCAAGGAGCATTATTTTTGATAGGGATACAAAGTTTGTGGGATACTTTTGGAGGACTTTGTAGAAGAAGTTCAATACTGATTTGAAATTTTTCTCAGCTTACCATCCTCAAACAGATGGTCAAATAGAGGTGGTGAATAGGACTTTGGGAAATTTTCTAAGGTGTTTAGTTGGAGACAAAGCGAAGGAATGGGATTTGGTCATACCTCAAGCAGAGTTTTCCTACAACAACTCAGTCAATAGAAGCATATGTAAATCACCTTTTCAAATTGTTTATGTTAGTATACCCATAGATTTTCAAGATTTAAATAAGATTGAAAAAAGTGTGAAGAAGAGTGCAGATACAGAGGACTTTGTAGAACACGTGAAGGGCTTGCATGAAGAAGTGAGAAAACATATCAAAAAAATGAACATTTCATACAAGGAAAGTTCTAATAAGAAGAGGAGGCATAAGGAGTTTCAGATTGGGGATGATGTGATGGTGCACTTGAGGAAGGAGAGATTTCCAGTTGGAACTTACAACAAGCTGAAAATGAAGAAGGTTGGACCATGCAAGGTGTTGAAAAGACACGACTCTGGTAATGCCTATGAAGTTCAATTGCCTAGTGAGCTTAATATTTCTCCAATTTTTAATGTTGGTGATCTAACCATGTTCTATGAGAGTGAAAATGGTGAAGGTGCAGCAAAAGTTCAGCAACAAGAAGTCTTACCAAAATCTGATCAAGAAAAGATAGAGTCAATTCTTGATAGAAGAGTAAAAAGGAGCACTAGGAAGAAGCAGTACTGGGAGTAACTTGTGAAGTGGTTTGGGAGACCAATGGAGGATACAACATGGTTACCTAAGGCTGAGATTACTCACCTTGGATATCCATTGGAAAAGTGATATGATCACTTTTAGTTACCATGGGTGTTTGATGCAGGAGTATCCATGGCCTTGCACAATCTTGCATCACCAAAAGGGAGGTTTGAGTTGGTTTTGTTTCATTTTTGGTGTGGAATTTCATATTATTTATGAAATTAAAATTTTGTGTGTGTGGAAATGCAATGAAATGTTTTGTAAATGCAATTTCAAAATTTCTTTCAAATTTTGACCCAATTTGAATTTGGAGATAGTGGTGAATAATTGAAAAAGCCAGAAAACAAAGAAAAGAAAAACAAAGGTGTGGCTTTCTAGAGAGTTATTTGTTTTGAATTTTTTATTTAAAACTTTATTCTAGGTGTCCTAAAAAATAGGAACCCAGAGGTGGATGCCCAGGAGTGGGAAAAATCAAGATTTACTTTCATTGGTGAAAGTAGAATGTCAATAAAAGCACTAGAATCATCCTGGGAGTGGTGGAGTTAAAATTATTTGTTTTAAATGAATATTTTATTTATTTTTCATTGCAAATTGGTCAAAATTTCTGTGGAATGGCATGAAATTGGCAAGAGTGGTCTAAAAATTAATGAAATTCATCCCAAATTGATGAAAATTGGGTGCAAATGAAATTCCAAAGTTGGAAAAAAAAAAAAGAAAATTCATTCATTTTGCATCTAAGTCTTTCTAGAAAGAGAAGAAGGGAGAGACCAGGGCATAGCATACTAGAGGTTGGCTATAAGAAGGTGTTGTTGCAGATTTTTGGTGGTGTGCAAATGTGTTGAATATTCTTGGAGTTGTAGAGATGAAGTTTGTAACTGGGTTGTTGTGAGATTGATTTATTTGTAGGAGAAAGGTTGTGGAGAAACCTTGGATTGCTGGAGGAAATCATTTATTTATTTATTTCAGATTTATTGCATTTCTTGGGCATGTGAAAATCCCACAACCCTCCGAGGTTGTTGTAATAGTTATGTGTGAATTGTAGGTGTGAAGGTTGCACTACAACCCTGGATTTTGTGTGTGAAATTTCTTTTCATGTTTTGATTTTTGGTATTCATTTTAATGGGCATGTAGCAGCCCCAACCCATGAGGTTGAATGTAATGTTGATGTGATTTTCCAATATTTTCAATGAGAAGTTTGGCTAGTTGCAAGTTATAGAGAATTGTAAGCCTCTTGGAGTTGAATTTAATTGAAAGGTTGAGCGAGAAATTTGAGAATTTATGTGAGAAATTTTAATTAATTTACCTCACATACATTACATTTAATTACAATCCTAAACATATTTCATGTATCTCCTAAGTCCTTGGAAAGTGTTCCCCAACACTAGGATTAGAAAGAGATTAAGTTTAATGAAATGAACATGTAAATTGACATTTGTAATTATTTCTAAATGATAGGAACATGTGGGGACACCCAAGAAGAGATCCTACAAGATAGGAGCACATGGGGCACACACATGGAAGGTGGAACCCACCTTGCTTAAGTTAATTGTTTGGAGTATTGATAACACTTCAGTAATGCATGTAAAGATCCTACAAGTTAGGGATTTATATTTACATGAGTGGAGTTTAGTCTAGTTTAGTTTAGTTTAGTTTAATTCAATTCAGTTCAATTTAGTTCAATTATGGTTTAGTTATCTTTAGTTGCATGTAGTTAGTTTTAGTTGAATACTAGTTGAATTCAGTTGACTTGAGTTACATGACTAATGACTTCAGTTGCATGATAGATAATGGGTGGACACATTCAGTTAACTGGGGAAGATCAATCATACATAATGTTTACATGAATTGGTGGAGAGATATTTCTTAGTTAACTAAGATTGACTTGGACCCACCTTGGGCATCCAAGTTGGCATATTTGAGTTATCACCTTTTGCATGAGAAGATATTTACAAGGCTCAGTTAAGTGAGCCCATTCTTGGGCACCAACTTTGACTTGAAGCACTTGCAAGATATTTTTTTGACCACCAATTAGTTAAGTGTTCAATTTGGGGTGCATAAATTGAGGAGACTTTGGTTTTGACTTCATGTTATAGTGTGAAACTCTACTTACATAATCTAGGCACAATTTTTTGAGAGGAGCTTTTTGCTCTTGTATTTGATAACTCTTTTGAGTTTACATGCGCATTAAATGTCTATTTATTGTAGAAATTGCATCAGAGTTTTTAGGAGGTTAGCAGGTTGAGCTTGTGCATATGTGAGGGTTTGAAGCATGACATGGGATGTGTGGATTCATACTTGGTCACATGGAATGCATTGATAGCTTGTGCTTCGGAAGTGTATGAGAGTTTTGTGCAAGTTGTGAAGAACGATTGTTGAAGGCAAGGAAGCATATCAATCAAGGATTGATATAGTATTATTGTAATCTTTTTTTAAGGTTGAGTAATACAAGCACTATTGATTCTGGTGGAGTTTTTTCCTGAAAGGGTTTCTCCACATATATGTTGTGTCACTTCTATCTTCTTATCTCATTCTTCTACAATCTTTTGTCTCTTTCTATAATTGGTAAAATTGATCTAAACAGATAATCATACACAAAGAATTGTGACAAAGAACACTTAATTAAAGCTACATTCATATAGGCTTACAAGTTTTAAGCTACAATTTCACCTTCTTTTTTCAACATTTGGTATCAAAGCTAATGGTTGGGTAGATTTTGGGACACCTTTGTCTTAAAAGTTTGAAGGTTTTTTGGCTGTAGTGGGAGCTTTTACTATTTTTTTTATTGCAGATTTGTAAAATAAGTGTGGTACAATGAGTTCTACTTCTTGTCTAGATATTGAAAGATTCAATGGATCTAGTTAGAAGATGTGGAAACTAAAAATGGAGTTGTATGTAAAATTTAATACATGTATTTGGGCTGATGGTTGTATGTCCTGGAATGGCTTGCTCAATCCCTGAAAGGAAAGGATTGGTAAGAGAGGAGTTCTCCCAGGTGGTAAGAGGGGGTAGTTGGGTTAAACTAGTTCTTGGGTTAGAGTTAGTGGATTAACCTTTAGTGGTATTTAGCACATGGTTTTGTGCTAGTTGTATTGGTCCATGGTTTTGGAGCTCATGGTTTTGAGCCCATGGTTTTGCATGTATGGAATTCTATACAATAGCTTGATGACTCCATTGTATGTGTGGTTAGTAGGAGATGGTTATCACGATGTCATGGATAGCTTGTTTACATGTTTTAGAGGGAGATTTTGATAGTGATGGTTTGATGTTTATATTGTTGCCCTATATAGCTTGGTATCACAGTTCAGTGGGAGATTTGGTAGGATATGGTTATCTTCATGTGACTTGAAGAGGTTTTAATATCTTGTTTCATGGAGGACCCTTAGAGTCTTTGGTAAAGGTTGTATTCTTCTTCCTTTGGAGAGGATGTAGTTCTTTTTGGTTTTGAGTATTAATCATTTGCTTGGAGCTTCATGATTATGTAGGTTATATTTGAAGTTGGCATTGATTGATTGGTGGGTGCTCATGAATACTAGAGAGACTTTAGTTAGGCCAGATATTTCTTATGTTAAGAGATATGTGTTGGAATGGTTACTCGTTATAAAAAAATTTCAACAGTAAAGACTAAGGAGCCTACACTTGGAAATGGATGTGAGTCCATCATAGACTTGATGAGAAGGTTGTATAATAATGATTCCTTGTTTATAATAATTGTAATGTATAATATCAAGTGGGAGAATGTTGGGAATAGGATGCCATTTAATAGAAATCCTAAACATATTTCATGTATCTCCTAAGTCCTTGGAAAGTGTTCCCCAACACTAGGATTAGAAAGAGATTAAATTTGAATGAAATGAACATGTAAATTGAAATTTGTAATTATTTATAAATGATAGGAACATGTGGGGATGCCCAAGAGGAGCTCCTACAAAATGAGAGTACATGTGGCGCCTACATGGAAGGTGGAACCCACCTTGCTTAAGTTAACTATTTGGAGTGTTGATAACACTTCAGTAATGCGTGTAAAGATCCTACAATTTAGGGATTGATATTTACATGAGTGGAGTTCAGTTCAGTTCAATTCAATTATGGTTCAGTTATCTTTAGTTGCATGTAGTTAGTTTAAGTTGAATGCTAGTTGACTTTAGTTGACCTTTTGCATGAGAAGATTTTTACAAGGCTCAGTTAAGTGGGCCCATTCTTGGGCGCCAACTTTGAGTTGATGCTTGCAAGATATTTTCTTGACCAACCATCAGTTAAGTGTTTATTTTGGGGCACCTAAATTGAGGAAACTTTGGTTTTGACTTCATGTTATGGTGTGCAACTCTACTTGCACAATCTAGGAGTAGTTTTTTGAGAGGAGCTTTATGTTCTTGTATTTGATAACTCTTATGAGTTTACATGCTCATTAATTTTCTATTTATTGCAACAATTGCATTAGAGTTTTTAGGAGGTTAGAAAGATGAGCTTGTGCATGTGTGAGGATTTGAAGCATGACATGGGATGTGTGGATTCATGCTTGATCACATGGAATGCATGGATAGCTTGTGCTTCAGAAGTGTGAGAGTTTTATGCAAGTTGTGAAGAAGGATTTTTGAAGGAAAGGATGAATATCAATCAAGGATTGATACAGTATTATTGTAATCTTGTTCTAAGGTTAAATAATACAAGCACTATTGATTCTAGTGGAGATTTTTCCTAAAAGGGTTTCTCCACGTATATTTTGTGTCACTTCTATCTTCTTGTCTCATTCTTCTACAATCTTCTGTCTCTTTCTACAATTGGTAAAATTGATCTAAACAAATAATCATACACAAAGTATTGTGACAAAGAACACTTAATTAAATCTACAACCACATAGGTTTACAAGTTTTAAGCTACAATTTCACCTGCATTTTTCAACATGCTTTATGTGTATAATTATGTTGTGTTTTATGGAAAGGTAGCATTTCGATGTATTGATTGCTTAATAGTGTTCTGGAAGACAAATTGTAATTTAAGGGTAAAGAATATGAAATGGTGATGCATTTGAAATTGAATTATTTTATATGTTTTTGTTATGAGAAATTAAGCTAGTTAGGATTAAAAGGGGGCAATGTTTTCTTTGTTTGGAAGGAAACTAATGGGTGTTAATGCTAATGTGTAAGGATTTTGAGTGGTTTATGTACCGTGGAATCATTTTTGAAATGCAAGTCTTGATTGTGTTATTATTGTGACATTGAAAAACTAAAAGTTTAGGCCATGTTTGAAATGGACTATATAAGTATATATCCTTGTGAGATGAATTATTTTCATAGGAAAAACTAGTATATATTATCATCTTTGATGTTGGTAATAGAAATTTACAGTACCAGTAAGTTATGTTTCCACCCTAGTTTGTGACTTCCAAGAGTAACTCAAGTTTTAGGGGGGAGGCTATAGTGCCCCTCCATTCTCACCATGGATGTGTAGGTACTTTGGCTTTGGAACTTTGGAACTTGGAGATGAAGGTAAAATAATAGGGATATTTAAAGGTATGTGCTAAGGAGGTTTTACGCACATGTTATGATTAATATATGGTTTTATATGGTTATGAGGACTAACCCTATCATGAGCACTGTGTGATTATCTTATCATGACTATTATGTGATTATCTTGTGACTGTTCTTATCCTGATTGCTATGTAAATGATTGTTATATGAGTTGATTTGATTACTAATGATGTTTTGTTGAGATGTTTGGGTGAAAGGGACAATGTCACATCACTCACTTGTGAGTACCTTGCGATACTATGATTCCCTTTCACGATGTGTCTGTTTATATGGATATGTACATGCATGACCATTTTGTGTTCTATAGGTTGCAGGTACTAGGAATCAACTCCACCTGAATTGGTAGGTATGAGCGTGCCTTAAACCCAATGGATTAGTTGATCAGAGATAGCACTTGGTCCCCTACCCTATCCATCATCCTCGAAGAGGATCAGTATCTGGTTTGATACCCTGTCAGTATTGTCAATTTTGTGAGTGGCCAGTTGGTGTTGCTTGAGGTCTTGCTTTTTTACCTTGGATAGTGGTCAGATAATTGATTAGAATTTGGTTTATTTAATTTAAATTTTATTTGATAAATGCTTTTGGTTAATTGATGCATTAAAATAAATTATTAAGTAAAAAGTACTTTGATAAATAAATATAAATATTTATAAATAATAATAGTTTACAATAAAACCAATTTGTAATGTAATATTAAAATAAAATAAAATAAAATTATAATGAACTGTTATAATTAATAAATAGTAAAAATAATTTGATAAATAGAAAGGTTTTTCATGCAGCAACATGCAGTAAAAAAAAAAATTAGACTTTGAAAATAAATATTAGATTGGAAGGTGTATGAGCTCTGCTAGGGCTTTCTTATGTCTGTGGTCATTCTTGGCCCCTCTTGCATCATACTACACTTGCTGTGTAAAAATTTCCTCTTTTCTTGTGTGTACGACTGTATTTACTATGGTTTTTTTGTTTTAATATGTCTTTAATCGGCTCTAACCTAGTAGTTCAAGTTGGTGTTGGTGGTTCGACGGCTTTGCTCAATGGCTCCTCCTCTGAACAAGCAACTTTGAAAATTTGTTTTGAAAGTCTTTCATGAGGTAAGTCTTTTGACTCCCCAGCTGATGTGGTTTTACCTTTGCCTGATTTTGATTTTTCTTGTCAATGGCTTAAGCAACACACCCTTATTGGGTATTTTGTTGGGAGGACTCCCCCTGAAAGTGTGCTTAAGGAATGGGTTAACAAGGCCTGGGTCCCTCATGGGGTCTACCTTGATATGGTCCAAAACTTAACCAAAGGTTTTTTCTTGTTCCGCTTTGTGGAGATCAATCATGTCTAGGAAATCCTGGCACATGGTCCCTAGTATGTTAGGTCTTATTTGTTGGTTTTCTAGGTGTGGAACCAAGACTCTATTGTCTTGGATGATACCAAGTTGCAGGTCCTGGTCTGGATTGAATTTCCAGGTTTACCTTTGCCTTGTGTGCCCTTTCTGAATCATATTGTGTTCTCTCTAGGGAGAGTCATTTTTATTGAGCTAGATAGGGTTTTACAAGCCTGGCCCCAGAAATGGGTCTATGTCAAAGTGGACCTTTCATAAGATTTGAAGGACTTCATTGATATTCAAATTGAAACTCTCAGGCATATCTAGAAGGTCACTTATTTTAATCTGCCTAACACGTGTTATAGGTGTCAGTCCACAGACCACAAGATCAAGGACTTCCCTTTGGTAGTACCTTGTACTCCTCCACCATGAGAATTTGAAAAGCCATGTTAGGTAGATAATTTTGTTTCCAAAATTGATGAAAAATGGACCATGGTTACGAACTAAAAAAATAAGTCCAGTGGCTCTAGGTCAGCCTACAAAGCCCCTAAGCTAGCTAAGAATTTTTCATCCTTCGATGAAGGGGAAAGAGGCTCCGGTTGGGGCTGATAATGTTCCAGTGTGGCCTAGTCTGAAGGCTACACCTTAGCCTACTACCATTATGATAGCACAACCAAATGTTTCTCCTCCCATGTTGGGAGCTCAAAGGCGATCTCACAATCCTTCCCACCTATTGGTTAATAGATTTTTCCTTTGAGAATAAATACAGAAAATGACTCAATTTTCCTAAGAGGAAGAACAAATAGTACAGATAATTGAGTTACTTACAACGATAGTTGCAAGTAATCTCTGCTTATTTTACAAGGCGCAGCTACCTTCGAACAATTTGCAATGAATGAAAACTCAGGGTATGCTTTTAACCAGAAAGTAGAAAAGGTAGAGTAACATTTACTCATAACCATGAAAGTAAATGTGATGAACAAATTCAGAAATGAATGAATGTAAACAAATGATATAAAGCCCATTTATTCTACACCCATAAAGAAAAAGAACAAGAACAAGTAGTGAATTTTCTTTTCAATAGATGATTTATTCTACATTCAAACTTCCAGAAATAATTTCACCAATAGTTAGCTATGATAGACTTAAAATTAGAAGGCAATTACAAGAGTCCAAAGTCTATTGAAAATTTAAAGAAAACTTTTATAAATGCAAAGATCTAAAAAATAGTTTCTTTATTCCTCCAATATCAAAATTTTGAGCACAAAGCCTCAACACCCTACACAACCAACTGTACGAAAGAAAACCCAAGACAACCCTTACTTTCCCTCTTTCTGGGAATCACCCACCAAAAGATACCTTTTTCCATTAACTTAGAGGCAAATATATACATGCACATCCAAAAAATGTTACATTACAAAAAGCAACGGTCTTGAAAACAACTAGAAACAACTATTTTAAGGAAAGATGTTATTATTCCCTATCATAGAAAGATTATATGCATGTCGCTAAACCACTGGCAGTGCCAGAAATCTATATAGCTCCAATTGAATTTCCATAACTAAATTGTTGAATTCAGCATGTTCCTCTTCTTTATCTAAAACTTGGATGGTCCTGTGCACATTTGGTTTTCTCCTTCTAGACCAGTGAACGCAGCTGAGAGATGATGTTGAATTGCTCTTCCTGGGCCAATTCACATTAGGTTGGAGAACAGGAACAAGTTCATCTTCCCATTCCCTGACATCACCCTGAAGTACCATTTTAGGAAAAAGCTTTGAAATCAAAAAAAATTGCCACCTGCCCCTACATGCAAATCTATTAACTTTGGCGGCGGAGAGTGGTCATTTATTCGCTAAGCAAACGTGTCAAATTGTTTTTCCAACTTCCTTATTAAAGAGTTATCTTTTCAGAGGATCTCTAAAGATTACGTTTAAATTTTCCATTGTCATCTCAAGAAATTGGAGAAGACATTCCTTAAAGGCATCATACACTTCGTTAAATGCTTTGATATTTTTGGAAATAGTTCATACCCTAGTGAAGTCACCCCATTGCTATGAGTTGTAACCTTGTAACCATGAGTCAAGAGTTTTGTAGTTTCCAAAATTTTCAATATCCTCATAACATAGAACATCATTCTACAAAGGATCTGGTGATTTTGAAACATCAGAACTTAGCGACTTGGTTCAGAATTTTAGCAAGACCGCGATAGCTATAAAAGTTTTTTGAAGCCATGACTTGCACAAGTTTACCATGAAAGGATGAGTTTAAAACCACTTGTCTTAAAATAAAATTTTCTAGGGGTAACACCACCATTGGAAGAAGGTGAATATGTACACAAGAAACAAATATTTTCTTCTTCTATTCAAATTTGGTCAATTCCACTAGAGTTTTTGCAAAATTATGTCTCTTCTTTGAATGAAGCTCGGAGGTAGAGTCTGAAGATATGGAGGAGTTTAATTCATGAATTTCCTCTCATGGAATGTTCGAGGTCTGACAGACCTCTCCAGAAATTATTCTGTTAGGGATACTTTGAAGAAATATTCTAGTATTAAAGTGCTTTGTCTCCAAAAAGTTAAAATTTTTGGCTTTTTGCTTGTGTTGGCTTGTTGCTGTATTTGGCCAGCCAGTCAAATTTTTTGTACTAATCATGAAGCTAGCCATGGTAGATCTATCACCCTTTTGTCCCCACTACTGCATGCTTGTGTGGTCAACCATGGGTCTAACCCCACATGTCAGCTCATCTAGATCCTTCTCAACATTGATAATCACTACTTTGGGATTATTAATGTTAATCCTTCTAATGATGTTGTGGAACACTCTGTGCTTTGGCATTGGATTGTTGATTCATTGCTAGTTGCTACTTGGTTATTATGTGGAGATTTCAATATGGTTGAGATGGCCTATGATAAAGATAGCACCTTTCCATTCAGACGGGCAACTGGTGAAAGGGAGGTGTGGTTCTACATGCATAATAAATTGGGGCTCTTTGATCCCAATATTGGCCGCCACCATTCTCATTCCCTTTGGCACACTCGTTGTAATTATAGGGATGGTTCTGATAGGATATTTAAACACCTTGATCATGCTATGATCTTGACTAAATATTTTTTCTCTTTTGACAACTCATCACTCCCGGTTAAGCTGTTAGTGGATGTGACTTTGTCAGACCACTTCCCCATTTCTTTTCACATTGAATGGGAGACAAGACAACCTTGGGCCTGCAAAACACAGTTCTTTTTTAACACATCTTTGCTTTGTCATCAGCACACGTTGGCCCACACTCAGAGGATCTAGAATTTAGAGTACAAGATAGCTCATCATATAGGCTATATTAATTTGTGGAATGATGCTATCACTCGCATGACAAGATTTTTGCGTATTTATGGGTGTTAGCTTGCCATTTTTCACCGACGGTCTTATGAGGCTACCACAACTAACTTGCATTCAACTACCGAGGCTTTGGTGGCTAGCCCTTTCTCCCCAATCATTACAAGTTAGGATGGTGGAATTAAGACACAAAAATAAAGTTATAGACAATTATGTTGCCAAAGGTGCTCAAATCAAAATGAGATGGTATTGGTTAAAAATTGGTGACCATGTCTCCAATGAGTTTTTTTTGGCCCTACGTGTCAAGCACTCATTTCTAGGAATTAAATAAATTAAAGATGGAATTTAGGTGCTCTCTGAGCTACCTGACATTCTCCAGGCCTTTGTTCATCACCATGAGCAAGTTTTCATTGCTTAGGAGTATACGCCTAAGCGATAGCAAGCCCTTTAGGATTTCCTTGCTATCATGCCCAATATGTTATCTTCAGCCCAGAGAGCTTTTTGTGACCAATTACTAACTGTTGAAGATCTCAAGGAAGTCATTCATTCCATGGCCGATGACAAGGCCCATGAGATTGATGGTTTTCGTTTTGAATTTTACAAGGCCCTTTGGGATTATGTTGGGTACGATTCACATAAAGTCTTCACATAAAGTCTATCTTGAGGCTTTTCATTCCAAATCACTGGGTAACTTAATAAAGAAAGGAATTATTAAATTCATACCTAAGGCTGGGGATCCTGAGGATATCTACAACTAGTAGCCTATCATGCTCCTCAATTTTTCTTACAAAATCATCGCCAAAGCTTTGGCTCTAAAGATCTGCCATATTTTGCCTTAGATTGTGCACCTGGAGGAGACTAGGTTTGTCAAGTCTAGATTTATCTTGGAAAACATCATTGCTATGTGGAAAGGCATGGAGTGGGCCAGACACTTAGACCAGAAAGCTATTTTTCTCAAAATAGACTTTACTAAAGCTTATGACCGCATTGAATGGTCTTTTATTCTGGCTATGTTGCGAGCCTTGGGGGTTGGGCCTAATTTCATTCAGGCTATCCAAATTCTCTTCTCAGATGCCTCTACTTGTATCACCATTAATGGTTGCCAATTTCTTACTTTTGGGCTTTTTTGGTCTATTTAGCAAGGATGTCTACTTTCTCCTTCTCTTTATGTGCTTGCTACTAAAGGATATGGCTATCTCTTGGCCAACATGGTTTCTCAACAATGTGTCAAAGGTGTTGCATTGCCTAAGTCTCTGGCTCAACTAGTTAATTGCCATTTTTTTTTATGACTCTTTCCTCACTCTCCTGGAGGAAGAAAATAATATCAAGGCAACTCTTGAATTTCTTAACATTTTTTTCCTTATGTCTGGTTCTGCCATTCAGTGGCACAAAACTTTGTGCTACAGACAGTCTATATTGCTTACTCCTAACTGGCTTCAACAATACAATTGGAAAGAGATCACCACACTTGATCACATTCACATCTCACTCTGTATCTCCTTAATTCCAAACACATCTCCAATAATTGAACTTGCTTATATATCCTTCATGACCTCAAACAACCATGTTTAGGTTAGCCTTAATAAAATGTATGCACCTCAAACATGCAACCAACAAATAGGTTGCCACCAAAAACTTTTGTAGTGAAAATAAGTGAAGGAAGACCATACAAGGGGTTAAATAGGACTCAAATCCACACCAACATGCTTTACCATGCTTCCACAAATAACAATTTTTTTCCTGCAATTAGTGTTAGCACACCAAGTCTACCAAACTTGCACTAACACCAACAAGAAACTACATACATGCCTCTCTAGGTCCAAAAACAACATGTGGACCAAAAATCAACTTCACATAACATCTTATAATATTCAAACACCATTAGAATATTTTGTAACACTGCCGCAATGACCTACAATTGAGAATACTTAACATTTTGTGCAACCAACCACACCACAAACAAACAACTCACTAACCAACCTTGCAGAAGAACTAAACATACAA